>CM042564.1:5451241-5526241 GCA_023630585.1 Cranoglanis bouderius | reverse complement strand
ATGGGAACTGCAACAAGCGCCAATAGAGGCCCACTGGGGAGTGAATCACGCTGCCCCATGCTGGAATGCGAGATTTGCATTTTCTAAACCAAATTGGGCTCGTTTAAAAATACACAGTGGCTGCTATAGCTGCTATGTGAGAATGACTATATTACTAAAAGCATTATATAAATAAAATTAAACTTAATTGAATTTGTGTACCATGATAGTTGTACACAACTAGAAACACCATATTGATAGTGATAATATATAGACTATAATATCTTGCATTCTTTTTAGAATACCCAACAATTCCCAGCATGCCATGCATTTGACTATTTTGGCTGCTTTTTGTATTCTCTTGGAAATAGTAGGCTTCATAGAGGGGTCAGGCTAAATGACACACATCCTGACATCCCTGTGACATTTATATGACTGATCCTACCCCCCACACACATCCATAGCAGCATCCACTACACACACACACACCAAGCCCCCCTCCCCCCCCCCCCCAGTACTGACTTGAAACCCGAATGTATGGACAGAAGTGATGTTGCGAGAGAAAAAGAAAGACAAAGACAGGTCCAGATGGAAAGTCGGTCCTTTGCTTCTCCAGTCCCGTGAAGTCATTACGCACTTCATGCTCTTTACGTCAGTGAATAATACACTCTTTGAAGTCAGTTTACAGTATTGCACCATGGCATCACTAAGGCCACAACTAAGCCCTAACAAAAATGTCCTCTGGGATTACAGAAGGCTCCGCGGGCTACGCCAATAAATCGCCTGCTTTTTAAATTGAACAAACGAGGCCCAATAGCGGTGCTCGAAAACGCCACTGATGGAAGTTCATGAAAGACGTGGGGACAATTCACAGGCAAGCGGCTCATCCATCGCCAGCCTTGTACACACACACACACACACACACACACACACACACACACACACGCTGCCATTACAGAGAAAAAAGAGGAAGAAGGACAGGCTGAGTTGTTAAGGCTTTAATCTGGGAGCTGTGGAGTGAAGGCCAGATCCAGTCTTCTTACTTTCTCCCATAGGGCACTGATCAATCACGACCTGATTCCCTCAAATGGTTTGCGCTGATCTCTTCATCCGTCACCACACACTCCTCCATCAAGTCCTAGTACAGCCTAAAAAAAACCCAACAGACTTTCAATTAAGCAATGCAAAATAGATTCACTCGGACTGATTTATAGGGTGCAAACGATTGGCTAAGTGGAGCCTTTAATGAAATCGAGGCACTAGTTTATTTGTAAAGGTCAGGCGCGTATTGTCTTTTTGCTGAGCCGAGTTGACATCGACAAAGAGATGAGATTTCATGTCCCATTGAAATGTCACAATAACAAGAGCAGAATGGCCTCCTAAGTGGCTTTATTCATATTTGATTAGATATGCAGCTCTGAAATGACTCAATTGACTTTTTTTTATTCCTTTCCTTATAAAGCGATATGAAAAGTTTTTTTTTTTTTTTTGGCTTTTCTTTTCACAGATTATGAATATTGATTGCAGACAAAACAACAAAGTACTGGCCTTCATGCAACCTCTGTCTTTATGCTTACCTCTGCAAACTCTACGCTCTCAGAACATGCAGCTGATTAATCCCACCGTTTTAAGAGAACAATAAATGGTGTTGATGTAAAAACCTTAGCAAGTGTTGATCCATGTAGATTGTAAAGCATCTGCTTATGGCAGAAGGTCTCATGTCTGAAATTATAGAAGAATTTACTGTATGCATCTCATGTCATATGAAAAGACACAAGATTAAATTAGATTAAGGATTAAGATTAGAGTCAGGGGCAATGTGAGTAGCCGTATTTCTAAATAAAGGGTTCTAAAAAATGTTTTGGGCAATTATAGTTGTGCTCATAAGTTTACATACCCCTTGCAGAATCTGCAAAATGTTTATAATCTAAAAAAAAATGAGATATCATTAAAATTGCATTTTTTTTAAACAGATGTTTACATAAAGGCCACAAGACATAATAATAACTGAATTTACACAAACGAACCAGTTCAAAAGTTTGCATACACTCGATTTTTATACTTTGTGTTGTTACCTGGATGATCAAAAAATGTTTTTATGTTTTGTGATAGTTGTTCATGAGTCCCTTGTTCGTCCTGAGCAGTTAAACTGCCCACTGTTCTTCAGAAAAATCCTCCGGGTCCTGCACATTCTTTGCTTTTCCAACATCTTCTGCATATTTGACCCCTTTCCAGCAGCAACTATATGATATTGAGATCCATCTTTTCACACTGAGGACAACTGAGGGCAACTCGTACACGACTATTACAAAGGGTGCAAATATTCACTGATGCTCAAGAAGGCGACACGATACATTAAGAGCCAGGGGGGTGTAAACTTTTGAACAGAATGATTGGTGTAAATTATTATTATTTTGTCTTCTGGGAAACCTGTAAATATCTCATGTCGCTTCTGAAGGTGTTGAATAGTTTTGACAAATTTCTAAAATGACACTGATTTACCAGTTTATTATATTTTATACCCCACAATTCTTGAATGTGATTGGTCAGAATTTGGTGTTGATTCATTTTCTACAGCATAACAGCAGTTCTGACAGTAGTGCAGCTGCAAATCACAGGTAACCTAATCTAAGATTAATAAGAACTCTTACTTAAGAAAGAAAAATGTATAACTGTTATATAGTGAAGATTTCTGTAAGGAGTCTCCAGTGTCAGTGCTTTTGTAAAGGTCAATAGGTTTTCCACCACAGGAAAGTCTTCAGAAAAGAGGACTTTATACTTTGTAGTTTTACTGTAACATGACAGGTTGTATTTTTTTGTTTGTTTGTTTTTTGTCTTATTAATTTTAAGAGGAAAAAAATACGAGCGGCTAATGAGGGACTGTTTATATCTGCTATAACGGAAGTGATAACAGGAACGAATTCATTTTGTG
Source organism: Cranoglanis bouderius (assembly GCA_023630585.1). NCBI lineage: Eukaryota > Metazoa > Chordata > Actinopteri > Siluriformes > Cranoglanididae > Cranoglanis > Cranoglanis bouderius. Next base: position 5,523,330 of record CM042564.1, on the reverse strand, counting down.
AATGTTTCACAACATTAAATATAACTTAAAACCGATTAAAGTATGACGCTGTTCTTTAATTAATAAAAAAATAATAATCCTCGGGAAATTGCTGTGGTATAAGAGACATAAAACACTTCATGATCTGTTGTTATAGATGCATGATCTGTAACCACCTTACGAATCGATTTTTTTTTTCCGGTTATGTTTTATTCTTTACATGTTATATTATATTACACACGTTCATCCCTCATCCTTTTCCCCCACAGAACATCAACAAACAGAAATGTAAATACAGTCGTCTATATTACAAGCTTTATTCAGTGAAGATTATATTTACACACTTCTGTTATTTTTTCCCGTCTGCGCACCTTTTTGCCTTCTTTCAGCTGGACACGTTTTTTTCAGCAGGATCAATTCTCCCTCTCTCTCTCTCTCTCTTTTTTTAATCCCTGGATGATGTATGCCAGATGGCTTTTACTACATCGTTTATCGGCTAAGCAGACACAATTATCCAGCCCAACCTACAGTGCTTCCCCAGCTCCACTTTACTCTTGCCCCTCCCTGGGCTTCTGTCTCTCCCAGGCTATTATTCCCACTCCTATTATCCCAAGACTCCTTACACTCACTGCATATTCCGAGTGGGAAGGTGTTATACCTCAGGGAGAGCACACTGATTGGTTTAGTTTGGAACTGTTCAGGCAAATGCAAGCAAAAACTCCAAATGCTGTAACATCACTCTTTTTTTTTTTGCCTAATACATAATGCATTCATGGTGCAAAACTGGTGTTATGGAAATCTAGACATGAGCAAGTATTTTTATTTGTTTATTTGTACAGTATATGTCTGTTTATCTATCTCTCCACTCTGCCATCTATCCACCCACCTCTCTATTCACCCATCCATCCATTCATCCATCCATCCATCCAGTCACCTCTCCATCCATCCATTCATCCATCCATCCACCCATGCTAATACATCCATCCTTCCATCCATACTCACCCATCCATCTACCCATACACTTCCACCCACCCATCCATCCACTCATACGCATCTACACAACCATACCCATCCATCTATCCTTCCTTCCATCCATCCATCCATGAACTTTCATCCACCCAACCCACCCATACCATATATCCACCCATGCCCATCCATCTATCCTTCCAGCCATCCAACCCACCCATACCATCTATCAACCCATACCCATCCATCTAACCTTCCATCCATCCATCCATTCATCCATCCATCCACCCACCCATACACTTCGATCCATTCCCCCATCCATACCTACCTCTCCATCCACCCATCCCTCCATCCCCCCATGCTAATCCATCCATCCTTCCATCCATACCCACTCACCCATCTACCCATACAGTTCTATCCATCTGCCCATTCATCCATCCATCCATCCATCATCCATCAATACCCACCCATCCACCCATCCACTTCCATCCATCCGCCCACCCGTACCCAGCCATCCATCCACTCATACCCATCTATACAACCATACCCATCCATCTATCCTTCCTTCCATCCATCCATTCATCCATCCATGAATTTTCATCTATCCAACCCACCCATACCCATCAATCCACCCATACCCATCCATCTATCCTTCCATCCATCCATCCATCCATCCGTCCATCCATCCATACCCACCCATGCACCTGTACCATCCATAAATTCATCCATCTTTCCCTCAATACATCCACCCATACCTATCCTTGCATCCATCCATCCATCCATCCATCTATCCAACTATCCAATATCCAATATCCATCCATCTATACCATTAAGTAATCATTCATCCATCCATCCATCCATCCATCCAATCATCTATCCATCCATCCCCCATCACCATCCCTACATCCCCATCCCTCCATTCATCCACCCATACCCATTGATACCATTTATTCATTCACCCAGCAATACCATTCATCCAACCATCCATCCATCCATCCATAGCATCAATTTGAGGTTAATTTAGTGTTAGTAGCATTTTATATGATTAAAGCAGACAGATGTAGTCTGGTGGCAGGTAAATTGCAAAGGGAGTTGACATGCAGTGGGATTTCACACTCTTAAATTGAAATTATGGTAACCTGCACCTTGCAGCTGCAGGTGCTATCTCGAGAGGCAGAGAGAGAGAGAGAGAGAGAGAGAGGGAGAGAGAGAGAGAGAGAGAGAGAGAGAGAGAGAGAGGGAGAGTGTTTGCTCAGGTAAGCAAAGCCCTGTATGAAGTTATTATCAGTTTACAGTCTCACCCTTTCCGCGGGCATCTCATTAAGCTGGTTTCCCTAGAAACAATGTTTGCATTGAGTGGCTACATTAGCACACCCCTTAGACTGCACTAGCTCCGGTGCCAGCCTCATGCTAATGAATGTATGAATATTAATAAAGTGAGTGCATTGGTGGCATAGAGGAGAGCAAATCCTCATATTGATTAGGAGGTGATGAGTGCAGTCAAAAAAAACATTAAATGTCCAAAAAAAAAAAATCATGTCAGGTTGATCAAACCGGTCCCTGCACTCGCACCTGTCACAACCTGATCTACTCAGGTACAGTAAGTATGCTGATTTTTCTCTGATTTTTACTCTCTCATCTCTCAAGTGACTTGTGTAGCGACATATTAGATTTCAGACGTATTTAAGAAGCAGAAGGAGCGACGGATTTCCTGCCCATGTCTGTGCCAAGCGGATGCATGGGGACGTGCCGGATGTCTCAAATGCACAGGTAATGATGCCTCTTTAATCAGACGACTGGCTTTTCCCATCCCGCTTGCTGTCACATATCCAATTTCATTTGTAAAACATAAGATGATGGGCAAAACAGTGTTCCTTTTTTTTTTTTCAAGGCCTGTCACACACCTTGGTCCCAGAGGGTAGAGGAGACATGAAAGCTGTGGATCATATCTCTCTGTTTTAACATACATAATCAGTGTGCTAATACTCTTTGAATGATATAAACTTTTGGATTAAAGTTAAGCTGAAAGCATGGAATAAAATATGCATTTTTTTTTGCAAGCAGTGGTATGTCAGTGTCTAAATGAATGCATTTCTTATTCCTGCACAGGCAGGAGATGGCTAAAGACATGGTCACTAGGAGCCAGGGAAAACGGTTGGAAGTAATGCAGCCCACTCAAGCCCCAGAGACTTTAAGCTCAGGCACAAGATCCCCTCTGTGTCTTCAGCGACTCCGTGACCTACTGGAACTCACGTTTTTGTCTGTTACAATTCACTCTACAGTGCCTTTGTTCGTCTTTTTTGGCAAAAAGAAAAAACATTGTAACATTTTTTTTCTTCATCCCCCCTCCCTGGCACTTTCTTGCTTTCTTTTTGACCGCCTTTTTTTTTTCTTTGAGCATGTCTTTCTCCCAGAACGTTTTATGAAAAGAAACAACAGTGACTTGAATGCGAAATGGCCCTCTCAAAGCGCCTGGCCTGACAAGAGAAGGGCTCGGCAGAAATAAAGTGGCACTCTCCCGTCCTCCCGCTTTGCTTTTCCACTGTCTCGCCAGAGTCTCCCCCTGCAGCTCCATGCCATCTCATTTGTCATGTTATCAAATGCAAACTTATAAGTATTTTGCCCACATGTGCTGTGCGGAGGATGATGGCGTGAGACTGAGATGCTCTGGCCACGATCCAATTCTCAGCTGAATAAACAGACCGAGCATTTGGCCAGCCAGGTTGGCACACAAGGCCATGTTTGTCTTTTTTCCCCCCTCTTCTCTTCTCTTCTCTTCTCTTCTCGTCTTTTCTCTTCTCATAAGATGAGGCAAGCGCTTTGCCTTTTATCCCTCCTTTGCTAACGCTAGTTCATTCTTGCCAACAACTGGGTCTTACTAAAACATGTTTAACATAAAAGGCGTCACACCGACAGAGAGCTTTGAAGTGTCGTCACAGTATTTATTGAATAAGAAGGGAAAAAAGGGGGGACTGGAGGAGGGGGACAGACAAAGATGTGGAGAGGGAGGGACAGAGAGTCACTTAACAGGCATGAAGAGCTGCCCATTAAGTGAAGAAGGTTAACTGTCTGTTTCTATCGTTGACGTAGTGTATTAGTGAAATAAATGCTAATCAATGAGCTGGACACACATTGTGATGGGATTAACTGGGTTTATTCAAAGTCTGTTCCTTGAAACACTGATTGAACTTCTTCAATGTGAAAAAAAAAAAGTCAACATGCAACACAGAATCTCTTCTCTTGGCTCATTGGGGACAAAGTGCAAGGCAAACAAATTATATATATATATATATATATATATATATATATATATATATATATATATATATATATATATATATATATATATATATATAATTTGTAAACATATTGATCTTAAGGCATTAAAACAACAAAGCACTGCTGTAGAATATAAAGAATAAGAACTGGCTTTATTGAAACATTGACAGCTCGCTAATTAAGATAAGTCCTTATAGCCCATTGAGGCTAAAGCAAACTAAGTAGAGACTGATGTTAAGACGCCTAACAAAGCTAACATAAACGACCGAATCTTCTTTTCACAAGCATCTTCTTATTTAGAGATGTTCTTTCAATCATGTCAATTTAAACAAATAACAATGATACAAAGGGTCACTTCCGGTGAATGTAAAACGCAGCACTGAGGCCCCTGCAGGGCCAACAATGACTTCTCTTCGCATCACAACAGCCATTGCGAAGCAGGACAGGCTCAATATTTACATTTCCTATTTGACATTTGTGAAAGGTTTTCTTTAACACACGGTGAGCCGAAAGAGAATGGGTGAATAAAAAGAGATTAAAAGGTGAAGGGGACACAGGGGAGAGAACAGGGGACAGAAAGGCAAATCCTGGCCCCAGGGGCCTGACGTTAAAAACACAATGTGTGCTAGGGCAGTAAAGCAGTCAACACTTCTTTTTCACCCCCTCCCCATGTACCACCTGCATTACAATTAACCTCACGGTAACCTTGAGGTCCCTGATTAGTGAAGGCCTATTGTCTCGGCCGCATTAGAGCATGGCCTTCACTCTGCCCCAACGCCCCCAAATCGACAAATCAAATCCCAGCCCGGTGAAACACTCTGCCCCAGGGACCAGGCCTGCGTGTCTATAGCCGAAGTGGATGTGTAAAAGCTTTCAGAGTGTGTAATGCTACCTGTACAAGCTGTGATCTGTGGACTGAAGCTACTGCAGTGAGTGACAAGCAGCGTGATCTGTGGTGTGCTGAGTAAACAGCAGTGTTACATAGTGGATATTATTATTATTATTATTATTATTATTATTATTATTACAATGTTGTTTTTATTGTCTTGTTAAATTGTTAAATCTTTATAATAAAAAAGTGATGAAGAATTGGGAACAAATGCCAATATCCTTCAGAAGATAAGCACCAAAACATCCAATGAAGAAGGAAATCACCTAAAGGTTTGTGTACATATTATGTAACTAAATATACTGTATATATATTTATCTATATATATATTTTATTATATATTATTATTATATATATACATATATATACAGATGACTGACAAATTAAAGGAAAAAATGTTACACTGTAGGGGGTGTTTATTTATTTTGCTGCCATACTTTGTGTCCACTTGTCCTCTCAGAGGTAAGCATCCGTCACTGCAAATCAATCCAAAGTTCTTGATGAAACGTTTCATCCTCTTCCAGGATGACTCCGCCCTCATCCCAGACTCACTGAATGGTTTGATGAGGATGAAAATGATATAAACCATATGCAATGGCCTTCACACTCACCAGACCTCAACACAACTGAACACTTAAGGGAGATTTTGGAGTGACGTGTTAGACAACGCTTTCCAGCACCATCATCATAACACCAACTGAGGGAGAATCTTTTGGAAGAATAATGTTCATCACTGCAATACAGTTCCTGAGACTTGCAGAATCAATGCTGAGGAGCACTGAAACTTTTCTGGTGGCTTAACACCTTACTAACACAAATTCCGGCACAGGAACGTCTTCAGAATGTAGTGCTTTCTGGGTACCATGACAAGCTGTGCTTTTGTCTTGTTAACTGAGAGAGAGAGAGAGAGAGAGAGAGAGAGAGAGAGAGAGAGAGAGAGAGAGATAGTGATAGTGGCTGGTGAGGGAACTGTTTATAGCTGCTACAATGTAAGTGATTACAGGAACTAACTTATTTTGCAGACTTTAACTCCTAAAGACTGCCTATTAATAGCCATATTAGTATTACTTAAATAAAACAGCTTTGATTCAAGTAACCATTTAATTCGTTTTGTTGATTTTACATCAGGGATTTCCAAGCTGCTGGCATTTGTAGCCAATTAGCTTTCAATAACAAATAAAAAGAAAGAAAGAGAAAAAAGCAGTGAGTCACAATTAAGTATTTCTGTAATCAAAAGAAAGAAATTGGATCAGTCTGGAAATGATATCTCTCCAAACGACCATAGAGCAAGACAGAGAGAAGAGGGAAAGATGTGGTAGTTAAAGAGTTTGGCAGGCGATACAGAAAATCCTCCAGAGGAAAGATCTAGTAACACCTAGCATCACCTCTGGTGCTGAAGCACAATGAGCACAAGTCAAAAGAGAGCTGTGAAAATGATGTCAGTGTGAAAGCGAGTAACAAGCACACTGATCCTTCAGGAACCTCTGAAGTTTGAAGACGACCAGCGATTACACTGATCCAAGACACTACATAGGAATATTCGAAACACTTTATTTACATGGTCTGCTTTCAACGCTCCAAATAATCAATTTAAAAGCAACGTCAAATGATTTTTATCATCCAACACAGTCATAAAATGTATCAGTGGAGTGAAGTGAATTTAAAATTGTGATAGGACTTGGGGTGAGTTGATAAGACTATTGATAAGCTACTAATCATCCAGAGCTAGAAACTGGACTATACAAAAATAAATACATAAATAGATAGATGTAAAAAAAAAATTAAAAAATGCTAAGTTGATGCTGAACTACGGAGCCCCTGAAGTGACCTGTGCAAAAAAAAAAAAAAAAAATCACAGAAACTTTCACGTGAGCACAAGAAACGTTTCACGTGCGCACACACGAAAAGCTTCTCCGGCGTACACGTTACAGTTTCCGGTGTCTGTATAGCTCTCTTCCGTTTGTGGCACACGAAAAGTTTCGGGTGCTCTCGTGAAAAGCACTCAGTGCTCCGTACTGAACCATATTAAGTAACATTTGTTCGGGGTGATTCCATGAGTGTTGAGTTTTTAAGTATAGAATTAGCAAATGCGCAAAATGTAGTTAACCAGCATTCATGCTACTGACATAAGGACATTCTAATTCTAATCAAATTTACTTGTGTTATATAATTTCACCAACAGGGTTGTTAACTGTGTGTCAATCTCACAATATCATCAAAAATAAAGAAAAAAGTATACAAGAACATACTTTTCTTCTTCCCATGATCTTCAGGAAAGTCAGACGATGCAACTTCCTGTTGGACATGTGACTTGTGGAATACTCCAAACATTTTAATAGGGGTGAATGCGTTCAGGGAACGGGGTTGAGTGAATGTTGTGGGACTAAAAATATTATTTACGTATAATGGATGATTCATGAAAAAGGCTTTTTCCAAGGATGATATTAAATCATAGTACTTTTGCTTGAGTCTTTTAAAAGTAAAACATTCGATTTCGTTCCTGTATTTCGGTTGCATTTATTTTTGGTCTCCGTTTAAAAACATAATAATATTTTACCCTTGAAGGACCTATTTAACCTTGAAGGACTACAAGCCAATTAAAAGTGCAAATTTTAAATCATTTAATTTAGAGGACCAATCAAAATAAACTCTACATTTCAAGAGCAAATCGGACAGATGAGCATCCTTCCAATTTATCAGCTATCTTCAGTTTTAAATGCTAAAAGAAACAGTGTGATGATGAACTGCAAATTATCCGAGCCAAAACCCGTGGAGATATCGACGTTTCACAGCTAAACATCAAACCTGCGGAAACATGTACAGGTAAGCCATTAGCTAGCTGAGTGAGCTAGACTAACTAGCCAGATCTTTTGAGGTTTTACAGTATGAAAGCTCTTTATTAAGCTCTTTATTTAGTATTAAATTTAAGATATTTAATAGCAATCGTTTGTTGTCAAATATAATATATACTGTATATGTGCTGATAGATATGTTCAGGATAATATGTATAATATGTAATGTATTATTGCTAGATGGGTTAGCTAGAAACATGCAAGAATTCTCATGATGTAGCGAGCTAGCTAGCTAATGAAGCTAGCAAGCTACTGAAACTCCTACAGCATTTGGCTACGTTAGCTAGCCAGCTAATGTTGTCTTTTGTTATAGTGTATACTATTGATAATGGAAGTGGTGTTCATGTCAGCATAGCTCCGCATAGTTAGCATAAGAACAGGATTTGTTGTCAATTGCAGACGTGTAAAAGAAAAAAAAGAAGAAAAAAAAAAGTCATTTGTAAAGTAATTACTCAAGTAGTTTTCCACCAGGTGACTTTTACTTCTTTTATTCTCACTTGAGTAATTTCAAGTGAATTATTACTTCAGTAGCAGTACTTTTACTGAAGCCAGTGTGTTATACATGCTTTCCAAGACAGGAGAAAACACAGACATGGCTATGGCAGAGGAAGAAATTCTCGGAAACACCTGCCAGCTGTTTGGCCTGCCGATGTCACACAGAGCCAACCAGTGAAAAAGTATCGATCTCCGTCGAGTCCGATCCGCACGCAATCCGGTCCCCAAGCGCTTTCCAGGTGCACTAGCTTAGAGGAAACATGTGTGGGTGAAAAGTGATCCCGGGTTTTCTCATTTTCTTAACAAATCCGAGCGAGTAGGCTGAATTCAGAGAATACCAAAAACAGTCCATGTGCTTTGGTTAATCTGTTCGTTTAAGCCAAAATGTGGAGGGGAAAAAACGAAAGACTACTTCATACATTGTGCGAGAATTTGTGCTTTAATTTAAAAAGCGAAGCTAACCTGACTCGACTCAATTATATAAATCACAGGTGAGTGACGGTTAATGGGACAAGTGTGTGAAACGAGTGAGTAAAGGTAAGTGGAGTTGGAATCAACGGTCCCAGGAGGTCTCTCTCTCTCTCTCTCTCTCTCTCTCTCTTCTCTCTCGCTCAAATAAGACGGTGGTGGAGCGAGAGCGAGTTTGCCATGCACTGAGAAGCATGCGCCGGCGTAAACTAGGGGCTAATCCATCCCCCGCTGCGTGCCTTCCCCAGAGGTCTAATGCTCGCCGCTTGGCGAAACAAAGCCTCCACCAAGCCCACCACAGCCTCTGCCCCTGGTGGCACATACACACACACACACACACACACACACACACACACACCCACACACACACACACATAAACCAAACCTCACATGCCGGATCGCTGGCGATCCCAGAGACCACACAGCCTGTCAATCAATACAAACATCTCAGATCCAGTTTCTAACATGGCTTTAGTACGGTTTAAAAGTGAATCAAGCCTTGGAATTATGTATCCGTCAGAGAGAGAGAGAGGATTTAGATTAAGCTTTATTCGACGCATATGGAGATAAGACGCACGAATTTACCATGCGTACACTATTTTCTTTATTGACTTTAGGGCCTTATTCATTTTTATTGTGAAATATTCCCCGACCTCCTCATTTAGCTCTAATCAGTTTTCCTTGTCTGGGTAAACTGTATAATTTAGTAAAGGAGATGTAATTCCATTTCCTCTACATGAGCTGTTACACTGAGCATCATGCACCAGGAGACTGCACACATTCTTCATCAAAGTGATTCTGAGCCTGCCTGAGCTTAGCCTGTTTAGCTTAGATTAATAAAACTTAGAAAAAAAAAAAAAAAGAAATACTGCTTGATCGTAGACAGACAGAGATTAGAGCCTGGCATGTCAAGGATGGAATTTCTGATTTCTTTCTTCTTTTTTTTTTTTGAGTGTGCCACTAGTCTGTTAGGTGTGTAATGAGCTCTGCCAGAGATCTGGCCCATATTCAGACCGCTGAGAGATACGCCCAGTGTCAAGATAGCGTACACCTCAATTTCCAAAAGTGACAACCAAGGTGCATAATTAAAAATATATATAAGGGAAAAGTCCAGCTGTTTTCTATATTACTTCTTTCCTTTTTATACACGATGACCTCCCTATGGTCACACTACAGAAAAGTCATTGTGTCACTTGTAGTTTGTCTCTTGTGGCCGTGTATTAACTTTATTGTTGTCGCTCATAGGCGTGCACTGTCCAGCTTTTTTTTAGTTCCAATGTATAGCTTTAATCATTTAAACATCATACAGCCACATTAAATGGTTAGCACGTTTGCCTCACACCTCCGGGGTTGGGGGTTTGAATCCCGCCTCCACCCTGCGTCTGCCGTGTTTGCATGTTCTCCCCGTGCTTCTGGGGTTTCCTCCTGGTACTCCGGTTTCCTCCCCAGTCCAAAGACATGCATTGAAGGCTGATTGGGATATCCAAACGTGTGTGCAGTTGGCACCCCGTCCAGGGTGTTCCCCACCTTGTGCCCTGAGTTCCCTGGGATAGGCTCCAGGCTCCCTTGCAACCCTGTATAGTATAAGCGGTATTGAATATGGATGGATAGATGGATGCCAGGCTTTTTCTCTAGCTTCATTGGCAGATTAGCAAATCAAGCTCATCGTACTAGCTGTGTACACTCAACCAGAGGGACCAATGTTCTCCGCTGTTTCCTTCCTAGATTTATTTTTTCTTCATAATGTCTGTAAAGAGAGGCTGTACCTATATGACGAGATACGATGAAACCGTGGTTGTAAGTTTTTCTTCCATGTTTGTGCAGTAAACAGGAACTAACTGCAGGTAGGAAACAAAGTTGTGAGAGGGGAAGTGAAGAAATATCAGACCACACACTCCATAGGTCTGGACCTGATTGTGAGGAGCTGAGCATTTGCCGCTTTAGTACACCATACCTGATTTGCATAGAATTCAAATGTATCTTGGTGTTATGTTGCTTTGTTGTGTTAGAGTTTCCTCTCGTTTTCTGAGTCGCTCGCTAGGCGAGCGGCGGACTCGAACACTTCCGCATTCCACTGCGCGCTTTCCAGCGCTATTCAAAAACTCTCCGTAACTTACGTAACACTGACGTGTAGGACGGAAGAGGGAGTCAGGATGCATGCGCTGGGGAGACGTCAGTAAATGCAGAAAAGTTTATTCTCAAAAAGGAGCAGTAATCCAAAAATGCAATAATCCACAGAGTCAGTAATAATACAAAAAGACAGGAAGAAACACTTGAAACACGGAAGTAGTCTGGGAATCACAAACACGGAGCTACGGACGTCGGAACAAGAACTATGATCACTTTAAACTATACTAAACTAAACTATGATTAACAATGATGAACTATGATAAACTAAATATTCCGCGCCGAAGCGGAAACGGAGTGGCGTATTTAAACACAAAGAAAATCACAAACAGCTGAAACTCATGATTACACAGAATGAATTAGACGAACCTGAACCAATAAGAATTAAGGAGGCAGAGACATGACACAAACCAAGACATGAGCACATGGGGAAACACAGGAGGCGGAGACATGACGTAAACGAAAACAAAAAGCACATGGCAGAGGTAAACAACACGTGAGTTTTTATGAATGAAATGTCCATCGGAGAGTTTTTGAATAGCGCTGGAAAGCGCGCAGTGGAATGCGGAAGTGTTCGAGTCCGCCGCTCGCCTAGCGAGCGACTCAGAGAACGAGAGGAAACTCTAACATGTCGCTTGCTGTTGTAACTGAAATCATGGCTCAGATGGTCAGATATGTATGTATATACAGTACACATATATATATATATATATAGAGCATCCCTATATAATGTTTCATATGGCCCACTAGACTGCTGCTAATCAACATTCATTCATTCATCAAAACTGCTTTGGAGTAATAACTGCTATAAAACTTATTATAAATATTAATTTTGCTAACAGAAGCTGTAAACTAACTAGCTCCTCAAAAGTTTTTTTGTTTTTCTTTTTTCAAAGTGGTCCCCAAATTTGAATAGCCTTGCAAAACCAGGTAATGGAAATTGAATAGAAACTAGCAAAAAATCATTTAAATAAATTCGGGCTTATGTTTAAAATGTACTGCATTGTCAGAAGTTATTAAGTTGATACAATACACTCATCATTATTCAACATGCTGTAATAAACTGTTACATTTTTGTTGCAACTCCCCCCGCCCCCCCCCCCCCCAACTGTGTGCAAATGTGCTTAGCCAAATATTTTTCCTCTGCTCTTTTCTCTGTAAAATATGATGCCAGGTGAGCTTGTGTCTCACCACTGGAAGACATTTCTTGTTCCACTAATTTGCTCTCCTTGTAAGCATCTAACTGCACAAAGTCCCTGCACAGCGGCGTAACAATTATATCCAGGTGCACGGATTTGATTCAACAAATGCTAGGTGGATCTTTCCAGGTTTTAATGCACCCCCCATTTCTCTTCCCTTTGGAATAGACTGAACCAGATGCCCTTCGGAAAAAACCCCAAAACAAAACAAACAAAAAAAAAAATTCCCCACGTGTGACTACAGAACTTGGCTTAAAAAAAATAAATGAAGCTCTTCCAACAACTTCAAAGTCATAAACCATTAAATCACGTTGTCTGTTACGATAATTGAAAAGGCAGGGAGCAGAGAGAGTCCATGGAATATTCCTGGAGATAATGGGACATGCTAATGAGCGTGAAATCAAGCCAAAGTAACAGTTGAGAATGGTAGAGACTTGTATACTGGGAAAGGAAAGTCCGGAGGTCTTAAATGTCCACCGCATCAAGTCTAACTGAAATACTGTCTCCACTCAATCTGGAACTTGATTTGAGGCACTGGCAACCACAGCGGCTATTGAGTTTATGATGCACTGCATGGCCAAGGAACTCCAGCTATGCCCTGCTGAATTTAGATTCTGTTGCCCGGGTGGCCGGCTGAAAATATGACACATGGGGCATAAATAACCATGTCTTTGCTGATCCGATAAATCCGACAGTGTCCCTAGTGTTGGCGTACCGTCCTCCTTGGCCTAGTGGAAGTGTAGCATTTTTATGTCATTTTTTATTTTAGATTGTCTGAATGACAGGACACAGAGGTACTGTGTGAGGTGTGGGAATATATATGGAGCTTTAATGAGAGAAAAGTCAGGTGGTTAGGAGAGCCAGATTGCTGTCTCTTTGCCAAGAGCTCTCACACATTGATGTGTGTATGTGTGTGTGTGTGTGTGTGTGTGTGGGTGGGTGGGTGGTGTTGTAAGAGGCAGTGGGACTGTTGATGAGTAATTGATGTAAAACCCTGCTGGTAAACGTGCTCTCCATAATCACTCAAAATGTTTGCAGATGTGCATTAATTACTCAAACATAATTAACTTTTAGCCATAAATATTACTTTGCCAATATCTTAAAGTGTGATGTGTTATTAAAAAAAATCACATGGGAAGTCTTACGGAGAAGGAGAAGTTTCTGTCATCGATGACAGACTATATCCAGGTTCCACACGTGGTTGATGGGATTGTCAGGAGTCGCAGGTCAGGAGAGGAGCACGCTGAGAGCAGAAATTGACTTTGGCATGTAGAAGCGATGACGAGAATCCAGTTGTGTAGTGCGTGATCTCCTCCATGTTACTGCATTATGTGTGCCAGGATTTCTTCCTTCACCAAAGGAGCAGGTTGCACATATTAATTTGGTGGGTAGAAGCTGTAATTCTGATGAAATGGCAGATTGGTGTTGAATCATTTTCTATAACGGTATAAGCAGTTCTGACAATAGCTCTGGCTGCAATACAAATCATAAGTAATTCAAATCATATGTTATTGTTTCTATGGTGACAGGGATTTGTATGGTGGACAAAAATGTGCTCTTACTTAATAAAGAAAAATGTATAATCGTCGATATGGTGATGTTTTATCTAAGGAGAGGTTTATTTAACATTTGTGGAAGGAGTCTCCAGTGTCAGCGCTTTCCGTTTCCTTGATAACACGACAAGCTGTTCCTGGTTTTTTTACTTTTTAAATTTTTTTTTATTATTATTAACTTCACTAGAGAAAAAAAGAGTACTATTCTACTGCTAGAATGAAAGTGAGAACAGGAACTAACTTTGTACCACTTTGTTTAATTTACAATTGTTTAATTTATATTTATGTATATATTTTTTTTATATATTGTTGCTTTATATTGTTGTCTGAAGAACTTCGGAATACCATGATAACCTTGCTGTTTTGCACAGCAGTGCAATGACAATAAAGTCTTCTTCTTCTTCTTCTTCTTCTTCTTCTTCTTCTTCTTCTTCTTCTTCTTCTTCTTCTTCTTCATAGTCACACGTAACTATAGACTGATAAAGCATGTTACACAATGTCAAAATATAACTATAAATGGATAAAAGTATCACATTGTTTTTTTTTATTCATTCACAATTGTAGTTTTGGGCAAATTGCTGACGTCTTAGAGGAATAAAACACTTCAGACATGCTGTTATAGGAAAATAATCAACTTCAGCATGGTAACAGTAATTCTGCTCCATGTCAGGCACAACGTTGTTTATTTTCACAGAACAGTGTAGCTTTTATTGGTAATCATATTTAAAAACACAGTCTAATTGAAAACAGTTGAGGAATTATTTGATTTCCTTTTATTTTCTCTTAGGCTTTGTCTTTTTTCGCTGACTCTTAATATTTATGATTCGTATTATTTGTGAGTGTATTCTGTATCAGGCTGTTCTGACCTGATATGTCATGCCATAAGATAAGTGGATAGAATATACGTAAGGAGACGGATAAGTGGTACACGTTGTCATGTGAAGATACAATGAGCTATGCCTCTCAGGACATGTTATCTCATAAATGACTTTAAAATTAGTTAAAGTCAGGCGTTCACACATTTAGTTAGACAGGAAGGGAGACAGTTTGCGTGACAAGGCTGAAATAGCTGCAAATAAAGTTCATCTAGTGTGAAGATCCAGTCTCCAGGCTTATTCTTCCTCCATTTGCATCTGACCGAAGCGTTATTCTGGTGTAAAAGACAACACAGTGTGTAAGAAGTATGAAATATCTAAATGTTTAGCTTGCGGATTATTCAAGTGAGGGCATGTTAAACAATATCTTAAAATAAACTTACAGAACCAAAACTATTTTGCACAGAAAATTGTCCACGTCGTTCAACCGACTGTTATATTATGTTCATCGACATGACTCAGTCTAAAATATAATTTTCTCCCACTCATAAAGTACTAATAACTCATAAATAGATCAGTCTACAGTTGCCACAATCAACTTCCATTATAATTTACTTAGACTCATTCAAAGGCCTGGACTTTTTGACAATGCAAATTAAATTCTATTTGAACAAAGTAAGTCCATATTGCGCTTCGCCGAGCTCGAGTAATTGTATAAATGCATAAAAATGCAGATAGCATAACCTGGGGAGTCTTGCTTAATCTCATTCCCACAGCACATACACCCCAGGACTCCTGAGACTCAGTCTCTCGCCTTTATTTAATTTAGGGAAAAAACTCCTCTCCTCTCCTCTCCTCTCCTCTCCTCTCTTGCCATTCATTGTGTTATGAAATGTCCCACAATGGAATGCTTATTGAACATCTGACTTGTAAATGGACTCATAATCTCTGCAAAATATGAAAACGGCAAGTGCTAATATGAGTTAAATCAAATTTAATATTAAATCAAATTCATATCCAATTGTTTAGTCCAGCTTTATTCCTATATCCTAATAGAGCCATACTCTTGAGGCATTTACATTGGCCATGTGCCCTCTGTATGGTACACCGTTTGATTTATAACTTATAAAGCCATTAAATTATAACACGGCAAGTTATTTATGAGTTACTGACACCATAACATGAAGGAATGTCTTCCTGGCACAGTCTTTAGAGTACGGTATTCCACACTCGAGTTTCTATTAATAACCCACAACTGTAGTCCAGAGAACAATACTGATTATATTTTTAAACAGATACTTGTAGATTTCATTAAATAAATACTTCCTTTTCCCAAGAAATGACATGACTCCTTCCACTTTTCTGAGACAAGCTGCTAAAATCGTGATTAACATTTGAATTATTCATTACAGAATGCAGTTGAAAATATACATATACATTTATTTTCTGTGAAAAAAAAAAGTTGAATTTGCTGTTTAATCATGATTTTAACTGTCACGAGTTCATGGACGTAACGTATGTGTGTGTTTTTTTTTCCACTGTGGAAGTGAGATGAAGCTGATATTTTGGCATGCACTACAAAGGAGGAAGGAAAGGAAGGAAAAATGCTTTTCTTGCTTGCTAGGCAGTAAATCCTCAGTTTAGCCTCAGAGATATTTCCATGGTTATTTGATTTGGTAGAAGAAAATGGAAGAAAATGGCTGGCGTACATTAGAACTCGTTCCTAAATGCGCGTTCTTTCCTAAAATGAAATGAAAGGACGCTTTAAACTTATCTTGGACCACATGGTGACATCCAGGTGACACCAAGCAAATCGAGAATTTGGTATTTTTTACATAATACAAAATAACCTGAAGGTGACAAATCAAAATACATGACAAAAATGATCAGCATAAAAGACATTTTGTATTAAAAAAACAAAATAGATATACATTTTGTCATTTTGTAAGGGGGGCCTGAGATCAGTAATGGCAATTCAGCTGATGAAAAAAAAAAAAAATAAAAAAAAATAAAAATAAATAAATAATCTTTTATTTTTTACCATTTATCTTTTTTTTGTCGTATGATTTCTTACACTAAGGCTACACTGTAAACCCTAATGTTGTCTTTACTTAAACAATGAAGTAATCATGACTAAACATTACTTGTAAGTGTTACACTTTGGATCCATAATTCAACAATTTAAGTTTGTTTAACTTATTTAACTACAAAATACATAAACTTAAGATTTCAAGTGTTATGAACTCAGAATCATGATTTATTAAAATAACTCACACCGGTCTTTCTTTCACGTGATTGGCCATGCAAGGGTTCCACCTGGCAACAAGTGAACTAATGCACTGATTGGTAGATAATTCCAAAAGGTGGGTCCTCTTTGTCTCATCTGTTGCTGGTACCAGCTGTAGTGGATTTCTAGAGTTCATCATGAGTTGGAGAGACGACTCTGTGTGTGTTTACAAAGAAATGGCAATCATGTAGAGGATGTTAATTTCCCCTATGTGTGGAGACTTTGGGGACACCCTGAAATTAACACCAAGTTAAGTGAACTTAATTAGTTAAAAACAGATTTCCTGGTGGACTAGTGGCTAACATGCGGTGCGCTAACATACGGTGCGCTAACATGCGGTGCACTCACTGCGGCGACCCAAGTTCAATTTCCGTTCAGTAAACTATAAAGTACATTATGTGAACACCGAGTTAAGTGAACTTAAATATTCATGTTTTGGAAGACCCCATTACTCAATTAAATTGAGGGAACGAGTTTACTCAATCAATTGAGTACAGTCAGCTTTTTAGGGTTTTCAGTGTCCTTGCATGTTCTCTTCACTAAGTCATTAATTATTAATTTAATGAATAGCATTTCAATTTCTAATGCACCATGCTCTATAACCTGATCTTATAGTTTTATTTAACAAACCTAGAACTATAGCTAACAAAATGTATGATGAATAAGCACATTAGCATTATCCTTTAATAATTTATTAAACATTTACCAACAACATTCATTGTTGAGAAGACACATTGCGATTTTTATTTTCCTCCCAGATGAGTCAGTCATGCGTGTGGAAGCTGCTAAACTGTTCATGAACTCTTCACAAACACAAGCTGCTGCCTCTGATGAAGTATTTGGAGCTGAAGAACATTTTGTCACAGCTCTGGTGCAGGTGTCTGCTCTAAAATTAACCAGAATAGGATGAAGTGAATTTTGAAAAAGTATTTTCATACAAATTAAAGGTAGAGGGTATTAGATATTTCAAACACATGCAAAAGAAACAGTCAGGCGTGTCATTGTTTACTTCAGTTAATTGTATCATGTACTGTACATCAAACCATAACTTACTACAACTACAGAAACCCAGAACCAAACCACTTTGGAAAAAAGTATCTGAATTTAATATCTGCTATTGATCATGGATGAAAACCTCCTTTTGTCTGCTCCGTTCTTCATTTTACCTTTTCTTTCTTTCTTTCTTTCTTTCTTTCTTTCTTTCTTTCTTTCTTTCTTTCTTTCTTTATATATCTCAAAGGTTGATTGTCCATAACTTCATCCAATTCAGAGTCATGGTGGATCTGGAAGCTATCGTAGAAGAACAGAAGAAGTAAACATAGACCCACCAGCATGTTTTTAGGAGGTGGAACAAAACCAAAGAACCCTGAGAGAAGCTTTGAGATACCAAGATGTCCAAAATAGAGCTTTTTGGCAATAAACACCAGAGGTGGTTTCGGTGCACACAGAGAGGTAGCCATATAGAAAAGTACCTCATGCCCACGGTTAAATATGGTGGTGGCTCTTTAATGTTTTGGGGCTGTTTTTCTGCCAGAGGACCTGGACATTTTGTTAGGATATATGGCATCATGGACTCATTTTATATCTACAGATATTAAATGAAAACCTGACTGCCTCTGCCAGAAAGCTTAAAATGGGCCGTGGTTGGATCTTCCAGCAGGACAATGATCCAAAACATACATGAAAATCAACACAAAAATGGTTTGATTGGATTGTCCCCTGACTTGAAACCCATAGAAAACCTGTGGGGTGAACTGAAGAGGAGAGTCCACCAGCGTGGACCTCGAAATTTGAAGGATCTAGAGAGATTCTGTATGGAGGAATGGTCTCAGATCCCTTGCCATGTATTCTCCAACCTCATCAGGCATTATAGGAGAAGACTCAGAGCTGTTATCTTGGCAAAGGGAGGTAGCACAAAGTATTGACTAAAAAGGAGCCAATAATTGTTGCACACCTTTATTTAACAAAAGTTTTTCACAGCATTCTTTGCCAAAGGTGCCAATATTAGTGGAGGGCACTGTAATTATACTTATGTGTGCATTATAACAGGTTACAAATGTATTCATCGTTTATTATACATGTGACATTTAGAGATAGTGTTCCTAGAGCACTTTAAATGTAGATGATATGTATAATGACTTATTAAATACATGTTAGAATGCATTCATAAGGCATTATAGACATCATTATTATTTATGAAAAGACGTTACAATTTGTAACATTGATTATAGTGCATTTATGAAGTGTTTATTATGCCTTCTCATAATACACTGTGCAAAGTGGGGACTTGGTGAAATGTTATGAACACGGCTTACAATATAATGCACCATGTTAAAGTTCCTCAGTGCATAATAAAGTATGCAAAGGTGTTTGGTTTCTTTGTTACTGGAGTTATAACATGTTACGAACATTACTTATAATGCTTAACAATTCATAATTCATAATAAATAAATGAATAAATAAATAATGCATTTTCATAAATAGTTATAACAATGTGTATAATTCCTTATGAATGCATTATAACATGATATGAACATGTTCATAGTTTATTATAGATAACCGAGTAACCCTAAATTGTTTCGTAGATGTTCCACAATATTAAATGTAACTATAAGTGGATAAAAAGTCTAATGTGCTATTCTTTTATTACATAAAAATGTCATCGTTGGTAAATTGCTGTGGTGTAAGAGGAATGAAGTAGTTCAGGATGTCATGTGCTGTTTTAAGGACATTACAAGTGCTTTACACCACCCTGTTGTTGATTATTTTCCTATAACAGCACACAACATCCTTAGAAGTGGTCTTTGTCATCTCGTAGCAGTGGCCTCAAACATCTTGTAATATGTTATAGAAATCTGACTCGTATTAAATCGTGACATTCAAGACTTTTGTTAGTTTTTGAGAATTTCTCGTATTTAATATCTACTGTATCAGCATCTGCAAATATTTCTCAACTTTGGCTTTACAGGCCTTCACAGCCAGGCAGGATCCCTTGTTACTGTTATGCGTAACAGATGGTTCGCAAGTCTTGTAAGAGTTCCACATATTAATTTCACCAACGAAAGCTGTGACCTTGCGCTGTCTGCTCTCTGCAAAGAGACGTATCGGCAACCTTGCGCACAATATAATACTCACTACAGCAATAGTTTTTCATGGTGTGATTCAGTGCACTTTGGTTAGGTGGGGAATTTCCTGCTCAGTAAAACACAGTGAAGTGATCCAGCAAGAGCAATACACGTGGCTACATGACCCAGCTGTCCTTCAGAGATTATGAAAGAAGCCCTGGCTTTTCACCGCAGCCAGCTGGAAAAGTTCCTGGACCAAATTCCTGGCATGGATTTGGTCCATCTTGTGTATGTTCACCCAAGTCTCATGCAAAAAAACTGAGGAGAAAATAAATATATAAATAAATGAATATGGTGTTAAAGTGTACATAGGGTGTGTGTAGTAGTAAGATCCACCAGGATCCTTCTCTCGAATTCGTTCAGAGCCGTCAGAGAATCAATAACGTGATGGACTAGAATCAAACAACAGGGACTCCTGTTGTCATTGGTGAAGGGCAGATTTTGTTTTCTTCCAAAGACAGATGCTGATGGAAACACACATACTGTCTCACGCTGTGGTGAGGCGACGTGCACTCTTCCACCAGACGTCTGAATTTGTGTGTCTTACCCACAAAGCATTGTTTGCCTTCCTTTATATTTTTTTTTTTCTGGTTTTACAAGAATTAACTTTATTAGCATTCAAAATTGCTATCATTAGCCACATGTGACATAGCAATTTAAACTTAAAAAACACACATTAATAATGCAGTGACTGTTTCAAAGGTCAGGTTGGTGTGAGAACAGCAGTTTATGTTCTAAATTACTTCCCGGATTTCTGGTGTAAAGCAACACTTCTAAAATGTCTTTAAAAAAATATGGCCCTGCTCTGCCAGTGCAGGTGCTAAAAACAATTAGTAATTAATTAGAGCAAAGAGAAAGAAACATAAAAAATGGCTGCCACCTGGACCAAGCCAAAGCATTTGGGGACGATAATTATCAATCATGCTCTGGTTGCAGAATACGGACTGCTAATGCTCCTTATGTTTCTCACATTCAGTGCAGGCTTCATAGTTATATACATATCCAGGAATAATGTTTACTACAGCCTACGTAGTAACATGGAGATGAAAAAATGGTGCCTGTTATAAAAAGGAATATAAACCTCTTTTCATTTCATCAATAATTAATACACGGCATTGATAATAGTACGGTTTTATGTAAGTCATTATTACACATGCACATGTAGTATGAAAGATCTTAAATCTCAACTTAACTACCAAATGTTGTTATGTTGGTTATGGATATCTCTTGTGCTATGTTTCATTTAAGAACAATGCACTGCTAACACTGTTCAAATCATCAGGGGGGTTTAATAGCCCTATAATGATGTCTGGAAGAACATGTTCTCAAGGCCAAAAAATCTCTCACTATATCTGAAAGAAGGAATGGATTTGGGGTTTGGTGATGTCTGTGTTAAATATTTTTCAGTAAACAATAACAGATATTCTGTAGCCGATACTATTGTGCCGCCTTCTTCATCGTGAACCACAATTCCCCTTTGTCTACAGCCAATACACATTCGTGATAAATAAACCATATTAAGTATGTCCATTGTGATGAATCTTGTGGATTATAACACGTTTTAACCCTTATGTCAGAAATACATTTCAAAATCCTGGATTGTAGGAAATGTGGGAGAGCAAATTTGTTAAATCCACAAATTACAACAACAAAAAAAACCCTGTTACTTGGTAACACTTTCTATGAATATCATGTTATAATGCAGTCATACGGCTTTATACACATTGATATAATTATTTACAAAAATGCATTACACTTTATCGCTGTCTTTATTACACATTATGAACCGTTAAGTATTATAAGTAGTGTTCATAACACATTATAACTCCAGTAACACCAGAGATATTAATACCAGAGAGATTATCAGACCAGATCAGATCATCATAGACAATTTGACCACTTCAATACATGAACTTGTTCATGTATGTTTACAACAGCACATAATCTAAGCCTAATAATGCATTATAAACACTGCTATGTCTCAATAAATAATTATACTGATGTATATTATTCCTTATGAATGCATTGTAACAGGTTATGAACATATTCACAGGTCAGTATAGGGTATCATGTTCTATGAAGGTCATATTCATAATAATCTATAATGAACAGATTCATTTCATGTTATAATGCATTCATAAGGCATGACACACTTATGAATGCATTATAATGCACAAATGTGTTATAATTATTTATGAAAATGCATTCCACTTTATAGCTATGCATTATAAATTGTTAACATGGTGCATTATAAGTAGTGTTTATAACACATTATAACAACAATACCAAAGAAACCAAGCTTTTGTATACTGCATTATAATATGTGTCTTGATTTTTTTTTTTTTTTTTTTTTTTTTTTTTAAGAAATTAATTATACCAGAGACATTATCAGGAAGTCACACTACAAGACAAGTTCTGAAAGAACTCGTGGTAACACTTTCTATGAAGGTTATATGTATAATGAATTATGAATGCATTCATACCATGTTATAATGCATAAGGCACATTGTAATTACTATTTAGGAAAAGGCATTTCAGGAAAAGGCATTGTTTATAATGCGTTATAAGTAGTGCTTAGTAACCATTATATGGCCATTATATCTTTTCATAATGCAATATGCAAAGTGAGTGCTGGTGATATAACATGTTATGAACACTACTTATAACACATCATGTTAAAAATAGTATGCATAGTGTATAATAAGGAAATCTATAAAGTGCAATGCCTTTTCATAAATAATTAACAGCATGTATAATGCCTTATAATGCATTATTACATGATATGAATGTGCTTATAGTTTATTATTGATTTGACCTTCATAGAAAGTGTTACTGAACTCGTCAGTATGTCTGTGACTGAACTTTACCTGAATTACTTTGGTGTGATAACGTGTTATAAACACTACACATTTAGTTAATAATGCATTTTAACCATTTGCTATAAACTAATACTAGTAATGCTTTGTCAATTATAAATACAAGTACATAAGTCCAATGATTATGAATGCATTATGCACATTAAGCATTGAAAATGCATTCCACTTGCATTCCTCTGCACACCAAATGCATTCATCTGAATGTACGTGCAGATCATTTTATACAGTATATATGACCTGAAAGAACCTCGATTGGAACGTTTACATGAAGATAGAAGAATGATGTCGAGATGATGATCTTCAGGCGATCCACATTATTTCAGGTCGCAGAAGATTGAAGAATGGATGTGGATATTGTAAACCTTCTTAGTTTCAGGTCACATCACATCACCATGTTGTTGATTATCTTCTAACCAAATGCCCTGTTGGGTTTTATTCTTCTTATACCACAGCAATTTGCCAACAATTGTTTTGTTTTGTATTTATTAAAGAACATATCCATATATATTTACATTTAATGTTAACGTCCACAAAACAAGTTAGTTCCTGTTATCCCTTACGCTGACGCAGCTCTAGACAATCACTGCTTCAGTTTTTCTCGAAGACCGGGAAACTACAAAACACAAAGACCTCTCTCCTGAAGACATCCGCCATACCAGTCCCTGTGAATTTGCCGTTACTATAGAAACGATAACGTATTCGAGCATAGTGTAAACCTATGATTTGAATGACAGCTGCGACTACTGTCAGAGCTGCTCTAACAGAAAATTAATCAACAGCTTCTGACCAATCAGATTCAAGAATTCAACAGCTCTGTGGTATAAGAGTTATATAATGCATGCTTAGTATGTTTTGCACCAACACCACATCAATTTAAATCATTTATACTGCATGATACAACATTATAACAGTATCATTGACAATAAAATAAGAATGAAGAATTTGCTGTAAATAATTTACTTTGAAACCTTATACAATTTAAAAAATGATGGACTAAAACGTTGAATAAAACGTTTCTGATGGAAATTAGCATTTGAACACATTTAAGGTTTTTCCTTGAAAGACGCAGCCATTCAACGTGAGCGTGCTGGTAGTTTCATGTAGAACCATTCTGTGATTATGAAGACCTTCTAGCAGAGAGTGACAAACACATACAGACACATATACATCTGATTTCTTCCACGAGGTCATCATAATCAAGTAGATTTTCCTACACGAATAAAATAATTCCACTCCACGGAAAGCGGAAAAGATTCCTGCTGAACTGGTGATCAAAAATCGCCTAACAATATTCACAATGTGAATATTCCTTTAAATGCAGTTTAAATATTTGCTCTGAAATTCCAGTTTTGACGTAAAGGCATGTCTGGTGCTGAAATCAGCACTTTTATTGGAGTTGTAAACATATCTTCAGTGTCTAATTATATATATATATAAAAAAAAACCTTTCTATTCCATGGTTCAGTGCACAATATTAATGAGGTCAGTGATTATGTTAATTGGGAGAATTGTTTACGGCATATTTTAATTAGTTCTCCGTGTTCAGTTCTAATCAAGAGCTTAAAAAAAAACTTTCTTGGATGCCTGATATTGTGTTATTTCACATAAAGTAGCATTTCAGAATAAATCCTGGAGCAGTTGCAGGTCAGGTTAGTGCTTTCTTTTACTTTTATTACATCATCTATGATGGGGGAAAAAAAAATGTGCATCATGTAGTCACAGTATGCTCATAAAGGATTGCTAAGTGTGTGATATAAAATCGTCTGACGGTCTGAAACAAAGACTGGCAAGAGGCTGGTTTTCGCCGAAAAGAGCAAAAAATGTGGCAAACAAGACATAGTAAATGTATTTGTTAATCTGGATCCCGGGGATTTGCACATGCATTTCTTATAAATTCATACTAATGTTTGTCCAGTGAAGCACACAGAGACACGAAACATGCTGTTTTTATAAAGTGCATTAAGTTTACAAATTACTCCCCTAACAAATAACCATTCCAGGCACTATTTGAAGTGCCATTATCCGAGTGTTCCAATCTACTGCTTCACCTCCAGATTTTATCATTTATTATACTGATGAGATGCAATTAAAAGAGCAGATGTCCACAAGCTGCCTCATCTGTGACGGGTAAATAAAATACCGTCTGACGTAATGAGACGACATGGAAAAAAAAAAAAAAGCCATGAGAGAAATGTTTGTCTTTATGGAGCTCGCTTCTGATGAAAGAACAGGTAAAGAAACGCAATACGTATGGTATGGTATGGCATTCCTTTTCAACTGAGAGTGTCATCATATTCATTATGGATGAAAGGGTCAAGCACTTCTATTGTGTTACTTCTATTAGAGAAAATCTAAAATCGATCATATATATATATATATATATATATATCATGATACTGTTCAATATGCTACTGTGTGTATATGCATTATTCACAGACACACAAATGTGAGTTAACAAATGGCACATATTTCCTGGATAAGGACCCTGGGATTTCTACGTTTCCAATCCCTCGACACGACAACATATAGTGTGAACATCCCTGCAAGAAGTCTACACCCCTGTCACAAACAACTAATTGGAATGACCCCATTTAGCAACACTGTCAAGGGAACACGACAACACACACTTGTGAGTGCCTTCACCAATCTTCTGTGGTCCGAGCGTAATGACACGACTGATGCTGGAGAGGTCATAAAAAACCCTTATGACTCATGTTAGTTGACGGCTCTTTCTTTAGCTGTGTGAACTGAAGGGTTGTTGTGGAGTATGAAAACAAGAAGAAAAAAAAAGATATATTACTGGTATTGTATTAAATGTTTGGAGATGTGCATTTAAAAAAAGAGGTTTATTATTCTTATAAACATTTGGATTCCATTTCGTTTCCATTGTTTTTATTACTGATCTCTAGTTGATTTGTTACCAATCCTTTATGTGGTTTTATTAACTAGCATTCTGCTTTTGATTCAAAACAGCATTTAATATTGATTTATTCAATTAAATAGCAACAGTAATTGTCTATTCTTCATACCACAAACCCCAAACACATTGCTATGATATTTGTACTATACTCCCACACCGCTTGTCATCCTGCAATGAACAGTTGAATAATTAAAAATCGAAGCTGAATTCCCTTCCACGCTGACGTCAAGACTATTTCTTTGTAAAGTGAAGATAAATGGGCGAGTGCACTTTGGTGACTTTTCTAAAAAGATTTGGCGAGTGTCGTAAAAGCACACACACCCCAAGCCGACAGGCCTGGTGTCAGCCAAAGGTCAGGTATGAGCAAGAGGCCAGAAATGCCAGATAGCTTTAATTTTCAGCGGGCAGAATAATAAGTAATGCATCTTCAAAAAGCCACTATACATGTCATTTATTTATTTATTCATTTATTTTTTTTTTTTTACAAAGTATACTTTGTACCAATGTCCCTGTGTAATGAGCCAGCACACTAAGAAATGTATAACATAAATGCGCATACTGTATACGTATATTATAAATGCATTTATTACACTGGCAGTATATGTAATAAATGTGTTATGTGTTACATGCCCACACATTATATATGATCTACTCTAGGTCATGTTTTGTTTTTGTTTATTTATTTGTTTGTTTGTTTTCTCGATGTTTTCGATGAGCTTTGTTTGAACCCATGTCTGACCCTAATCTCTCTAAGTTTTATACTTGAAAACCTAATTATCTATTTTAATAATGTTCAGTAATCAAATGCATCTTCAAATCTTCAAATTTCAGAATTTTTTTTTCCCACTCAGACTCAAATTTAACGAATAAAGTGAAGTTTATTAGGCAGCGCTGTGCATAAGTGGGACTTCAGGCATGTACATTATGAAGTGACATGTTACAGCTCTCTCTCTCTCTCTCTCTCTTTCTCTCTCTCTCTCTCTCTCTCTCTCTCTCCTGTGCTCACATTACTAACATTAACTGCAGCCATGTTGGGAAGTCAACACTGACTGTGTGCTAACCGCATGAACTGGGCTCGAGCTGTAATAGCTTCTTCGATAGAAAACACCCCCCACCACACACACACACACACACACACACACACACACACACACACACAACACCCAAGTGCCTCAATTGATGGGAAAAATCTAGCTCGAGGTAATAGGCAACACTAAAAATAAACCACTAAACTACAGTTGATATAATTCTACTCTAATAATAATTCTAAAGCATTGAAATATTGCGTAAGTATTGCGGGTATTTCTATTAAGAAAATGTCTTTAATGTCGCAGTACCTCGTTGTTATGTGTGTATATGATGCATGTAGATGCACTTAAAGTGTTTGAACACGAATCGGTCTTTTACAAAAAAAAAAAAAAAAGAAAAAAGAAAAAAAAGTCGGACTATGTCATTATAGCAGTGGGTAGATATCATGCTCTGGCTTTAGCCAAGAGACTAGAAACCCAGGATATTTTGCGTGAGCTAAAAGTGCGTGGAGACTCAATTAATATCTACTATTTATTTTATTTATTTATTTATTTATTTATTTATTTATTTATTTATTTATTTATCTATCTTAAATATGGAAAAGCGACCCGTCACATAGCCTACATCATCCAAATATCTATTTATATGGGTTAAATTTAACGTATAATGTGAATTTAAACAATTTCTCACCCTACACTTGCAAATTGGAGTTAATGCTGGAAATACTTTTTTTTTTTTTTTTTTTTTTTTTAAACTAGCTTACTCAGCTTTTAAATTATTTGTGTTTAATTTAATGATTTACGTAACTCTAAAATAATGCAAAACGTGTTTTAGACAGAAAGCAGCACTGATTCGGTATCAGGCTGTATATGTAGCCTACACATCGACTCTTCCCATATCAGAAATAAAGAAAAATACTAGTATGAGTAACTATTTAGCGAAACTGCCGCTCGATATTGAGCGAACAAGAATAAAAATGTTATTTGAACGCAGCCAATAGCAGAGGAATGGGAAGCACAGGCTATAGCCTGCACACGCGCGCGCGCGCGCGCACATACTTCATTGTATAGATCAATACATAACACTTTTTTTATTGCTAGTCTAACGGTGCATGAATGAAAATGTACCAGAACCTTAGAATAGATATAGAGTGTTAAATAGAGTCGAACAATTCATTTTATTACCATCACTCACACATCTCAAGACCTAATAACCCGTGAAAAAGAGAATATGAATGTTATTGGGGGGAAAAATCACCTCAGACATCATGCATTCGCACCGTATTCGTTATTACGGTTTGTTGTACCAGTGCTTTTTTTTTTTTTTTTTTTTTTTTTTTTAGCATTTTTTTTTTCTTTTCCTTGCACCACTCTTCAGTCGTCCTTGCTTTGCACACTTGTGCACACCTTTAAGGGAGGTGAATGTAAACACTGCAGGCTGAAGTTCGCACAACTAAATATTCTAGATGTTTTCATTTGTTTGTTTGTTTGTTTGTTTGTTTGTTTGTTTGTTTGTTTTTACGCAGCACAGCAAACATGTTAAAGTCGTTAACACGTAGACTGTGCATATACGTCAAGATGGACACAAAACTCTCAGTAGCTGTCTAGAAGAGTTCATTTGTTGTGCGAGACATTATAAAAGTTCATTTGGACAGCGTCGATGGTATTTTATCAGGTATGATGTTAAAATTAAATCGGAATTTTGAGAGTTAATGATTTTATGCAATAAAACGAGAGTGAAAATGCTGTTAAAAAGCCTAAAAACAAATTTGAAATGTTTAAATTATAGTTAAAGTTATAGATATATAAGTAAGTTATAGTTAGATGGCAATTTAAAATGTGCACACCTTTGATTGTGTGTTTAGTTCTGAGTTTACTTTGCATCCCAGAGCTCTCTGTTTATTTTGCGTTTTACACCCTGAACTAAAATAAAAATATTAATAATAAATATCCCAATTTCACGCTTAGGCCTAAGGTTAAGGTTATTTTTGATCATTATTATTTTCTTTTCCTTGCATACTGAAGTTGGAGTCGTCTATTTGATGTGATCTCTGCCTAATGGGGCGCTCAAGCACGCAAAGCAAGCAAAGCAGTGAGGAACAAAAGCCCATAGCACTGACTCTCCCAGACTTCTGGCTTTAAATGCACCCCCCCCCCTCCCCTTACACACACACACACACACACACACACACACACACACACACACACACACACTCTCTCTCTCTCTCTCTCTCTCACTCACACGCACACACTTCTGCAAAACTATTGGATCAGAGCATAATTAGACATAACAATTAACCAACGTCATCAAATTAGCAGAGGCCACGTTGATACTCCAAATAAAATAAAATTCGTCACGACTTGTCGTTTTGGTTCAAATGTGAACACGACACAGGGGAGTCGATCGAATCATGCTTCCACTGAAATAGCAATAGAAAATGCAATTACTTAAAAAAAAAAAAAAAAAAATTCGTCTTGCTGAATTAGGTGATGCGAACAAAGAAGAGGCGATGCGATCTGATGCAATTGCCCTCCAGTCCTGAGCAGACTAGAGACAGCTTACATTGTGTCCTGGACTGAATTGTGTGAATGAGTTTCATTGTAATGAGTTGTAGTTTGGGGTTTAGATGTTAAGGGTTAAATTGTTATTTCACATTTACATCGCTATTTCACAATATTACGATTAGCGACAAACTCGTTTTGCTTCACTTTCATAATAATAATAATAATAATAATAATAATAATAATAATAATAATAATAATAATAATAATAACTTTGTGTTCTGTAAAGCTCAAAATGCGTTAACATTTTATTTTATTAATTTAAATAAGGCTTATGTTTCCTTTTCCTTTTTAAGTGTTTGAGAAAACAAAAATATTGAAGGCATATTGAATGTTGTACGTTTAATTCTTTAATATTGTACGAAATTGTAACCAAACATTATTTGGAAAACTAAATTTTACATACCCTACCAAACGCATTTCTCCATAAATACCGATAAGGCCTATATGTCTATAACATGAGTTACCGGATCCTTTACATGCGGATAAATATGGAAAACTTAACCGTAATACAGGTCATCATTTCCTGCAAAGTGGCATTGCAATAGACAGTTTTTTTTTTATATTTTTTTTTTTATATCACTTTTACATAAACAAGATTGACACGTTTCAGGCTTTCACTACACAATTTATCGACATGACATTAAATAACAACAATTGTGCTACTCAGACTGGACTTTAGACGAAATGTTGCACTGGATACAAAAGCACATTAATACTAATAGTCGGTTAGGTAAACGTGTAGACGGTATAATACTGAGTAATTCACATTTGGTACACATTAACTATAACATTCTCCATTTTCAGTCAAGGCTAAATCATCGCAATATTCGTAAAGCCATCTCATTTTCCATATATCTAGGGACCACTTTTTTTTTCACAACTTCCCTTAAACTGTATTGTGACTATTTACAAAATAAAAATATTACATTTTAAACTAGGTAAATCTTTATGTACAAAAAAGGCAAGGTTTTTTCGACCTGCTTGTAGCATGCAACTGATCCCCGGTGAGCAGTCTCTCTCCCAGAAAAAAGAAAGAAAGAAAGAAAGAAAAGAGAATAAAAAATTAAAAAAGGAAACAATGAAAGGAAAATTAAAAAATATATGTATATTAGGGAAAGACGTTTTAGTCTATTGTTGTCGGCCTCGCACCGCGTCCATGCACTCATTTCTTTCTGCTATATAGCCAGAAAACAGTCGGGGTTCTCCATTTTATTTCTCTCTTCCTCTAAGAGTCCTTGCGAACAGGCTGATTGTTTTCATTTCCAAGCAGTCTTAAAATCTGCAGTCTTTCTCTCGTTCTTTTTTTTTTTTTTTTTTTTTTCTGCTGTTGAAAATATTTACACGTACCATTCGTTAAAATTTGAGGCCAGGGTGGAGGTGGTGGTGTGGTGCACGGTGGAGGAGGCTGAAGGCGATATGGAGCTGCTGCCCTGGTTCTCTGTGGATGGAGAGACGATGGTAGGAGGAGTGGAGGACTCGTAGCCTGAGCTGGCTGCTGGAGACGGCTGAGAGCCTTGAGACGACGACTCGTGAACCTGAAATTAGAAATATAAGTATAAATATATAAACGTTTGATAAAGAATAAATGCTTTTTTTATTTATGCGTTTTTTTAGAAACTGACTCCCAGGTCAAACTTCACGTAGTGAGACGATATTTTGTGATGGGATTATGGTGTGACGACAAAATAAATAAATAAATAAACAAACAAATAAATAAATAAATAAATGCGAAAAAAAAAAATCTATATCAAACGTCTTTGATCATTATTAAGATTTCAAAGTATAACATTATATAAAATTGTTGTATATGTATATTTTGTTTCTGTTTAATTTGATTCTGCAACAAAAATTAAATCCAAAGAACGAATTAACGGGGGAATGAAAGATTAAGATACATGCCTAATATTTTCTAATATCTATTCTTCGCACTATTTTTCCAGCAAACATTGCTCTCTCTCTCTCTCTCTCTCTCTCTCTCTCTCTCTCTCTCTCTCTCTCTCTCTGTGTGTGTGTGTGTGTGTGTGTGTGTGTGTGTGTGTGTGTGTGTGTGTGTGTGTGTGTGTGTGTGTGTGCAAATAATACTCCGAAGAAAGAAAGAATAAATAATAATAGCGGGGAAAATGCACAATTAAAAAGAAAATTAAAAATGTATATATATATATATTTATTGTAAATGTGTTCACATACCTTCATGTGTTTCCGGAGGGAGCTGGGGTGTGTGTATGATTTGTCGCACATTTTGCACAGATATGGTTTATCTGATGTGTGGACGTGCATGTGTTTCTTTCGGTCGCTGCTGTTAGCAAACCGCCTGTCACAGCCGTCAAACTCACACTTAAACGGTTTTTCACCTACACAAAAGCGACAAAAACAAAAATACAGTCAGTTTTATTTTTACTCAATAGCTATATTTAAACTGCACCATCAAATGTAAACAATTCAAACTGCTTCCGTGCAATTAAATCTTGACAGTAATTTCATTCTTATCAACTCGTATTTCTCATATTTCTGCGACTTTAAAATAAATAGTAAAAACAAATTAAGCAATTCCATAATGTTTAAGACAACATCATGTTTAAGACAACCATCATGAGGGTAATGCATTAGTTTTACCTTAATTAATAGCTAATTAAATTCAATCTAGACTGTCTTATAAACTCAGATGTAAAAAAAAAAAAAGTAAATAATTCCAAAGTAATATATAACCAGCATATCTCATTATTATTATTATTATTATTATTATTATTATTATTATTATTATTATTATTATTATTATTATTATTATGGGGTTGTTTTGCTTACTCAGTTTTTTAAATAATAATAATAATAATAATAATAATAATAATAATAATAATAATAATAATAATAATAATAATAATATAAAAGAAAGAATGTTACCTGTGTGCGTCCTCTTGTGAATTTTCAGGTTTTCTGATCGGGCAAACACTTTGCCACAGCCGGGAAACGGACACGGAAATGGTTTCTCTCCGGTGTGCACTCTGATATGGTTCACGAGCTTATATTTGGCCTTGAACGGTTTCCCTTCCCGTGCGCATTCTTCCCAAAAACAGACGTGATTTGACTGCTCGGGTCCGCCGACATGCTCCACGGTCAGGTGAGTGACGAGCTCGTGCATGGTACTGAAAGTTTTGTTGCAGGACTTTTTCGGGTTGCTGAGCTGCTCCGGTTCGATCCATTTGCAGATGAGCTCTTGCTTGATCGGTTGCCTCATGTAACGGAAGAAGGCACCGGCGCCGTGATGTGCAGCCATGTTCATGTTTACGGGGCCGTAGCCGTGTAGCTGCGTTGAGGCATAGTGTGGATCGGACCTGGGGCTCGCCACGTGGCCGTACTGCTCAGCCCGGCCGTACACATCGCCGGAAAACCCCAGGCGCATCTGACCGTTCACCACACTCGAGGCGGATGCGTGAGTCGCTGCTTGCTCGTGCAGTCCTGGGAAGAGCAGGTGCCCGGCGGCGTCCGAGTGCCCGTGCGGCCCCGCGAAGCTACCGGCGGCAGAAGCGAAGAGGCTGTGTTGCGCGCCTGTCGCGTCTCCGAAACCCCGGTTCCGGAAGAGAAAGTCCCGCGTGGAATTGAACGCCGCAGCTGCCGCCGTGGAGTACGAGCCAACGTGGGTCGCATGGTGATGATGATGATGGTGGTGTCCCAGGGCGGCCGCGGCCGCGTACCCGGCGGGCGCCTGAGAGGAGAACGCTGCCTGGCCGGCGGAACCGAGCTCATGTGAGCCGTGGTTGATTTTGAACGCGCCCATGCCGTCTGCGAACGGATTGATCCCCAAAGCCACTTCGCGGTCCGCCACTTCGCCCGCTGAGTGATGTCTGGAGGAACCGAAAGTAGTCACTCCGATCGCCGGATACTGCGCTCCCGCGTCCAAGAGCATCTTTTGCCCGCAACAGGAGCAGACCGAGAGAAATCACGCACAAGACAACAGCAACTCTATAACAACTGTCTCTGCTGGGGTTATTTCTCTCTGACTTAATGCAACCAAGCAAACTCCAGTCTCCTGTTTACTTCTATTTACTTTTTTTTTTTTTATTATTTATTATTTATTTTTTTAAGTGGAGAGGGAAAATATTTCCCCCCAAGTCCAGCTCATCCGACGATGCGCGCGCGCAAAAATCACGCGCGATTATTGTTATCTCTGTCCCTTTCTGCAGGTTTATCTTCTTCCCCAACTTTTTACCTCCTCCTCCGCGAGTCGAGCTGCTTCGGACTGATAGTCGCAATCATTCCTGCAGATAAATGAATTGAAAAGACAACACACAGTCCACCCCTGATGAATGGGGAGGGGAGGGGAAGGGAGCTGGATGCAGCACGTGACCCCCGTGCGTGGCCGGTCATTGGTGAGCGTAAGCTTCTTTTCGCCTACCCCTCCTTTTACTAACACTCACCTTTACCAAATAACAGAGCGAGCATCCTCAGCGCCGGCGCGATTGGTCGGTTTACATCATCAATCTGCGGTATATTGTATATAGTGAGGAGGCAGACTGACTGTTGATTTCACCCTGAAATTCAGAAAAAAAGAAGTCAGAAGTCAGAGTCTGGGGGATGCACAGGCCAAGAGTGCGAGTTTTTCTGCAGGCCATGTGAACAAAGTGTACACTGAAAAAAACCCACTGAAAATAAACTTTATTATTATTATTATTATTATTATTATTATTATTATTATTATTATTATTATTATTATTATTACTACTACTACTACTACTACTACTACTACATGTGCCATTGTGTAATATCAGTCACACAAAATGTATTATTTTATTGACCAAAAACCACGAAGCTATTTAACAAATTCAGATGTTTTCCATAAAAATCAGTTGTTTTGATGTTGAGTTTCTTCGTGAGTGTGCTGCACTTTAAATTCCGTTTTGCATTAAAAAAAAAGGCAAAAAAAAGCCACGGAACCTAAGGACACCACTTCATTCAGACATACTGCCATTTTTCATTTATTTATAAGCATATTTCTTTTCTTTATTGATATTTATAGACATGTCTAAACGCGGCCACTCCTCTACTGGCGTGAAAACAGCTTTCATAAAATATCTGCCAATGCTTTAGGCTAGTATAGCAAACCAAAACCCAAATATTGGGTCGTTGCGTGAAAAAAAAAAAAAAAAAAAAAAAAAAAAAAGTTTTGGCTTGTCGAAGTTATCAAGTGGGATTTGCGGCACTCTCACTGCAGGAAACTCCGGGCGGCGGCTGCAGTTCAAAGCCATATACGAGCCATGAAAATCAAATCCGGACTGCAGCCTTCTGCTCTGTACATTTTCCACCTCATTCCAGAGAGGGAGAGTGAGAGAGAGAGAGAGAGAGAGAGAGAGAGAGAGAGAGAAAGAAAGAGAGAGAGTGGGGGGGGGGGTGAGGCTGTTGTCTTGAATATTTTTGTTTGAGGGTGCTTTTAGAAAGAAATATGGATGGTGTCTCTTCAACAGGTGGAACACGATAAAGGAAAAGGCCGAAGTTACTGAACGGTCAAGGGGTTTGGCTGCTGGAAATGACGTCAGAGCAGGCGATAATCTGATTAAAAAAGACTTGTTGCATGTGGGTGCTGTTTTTAGTTTAAAATGAGGTAAAATAAATAAATAAATAAATAAATAAATAAATAAAAAGCAGAATCGTATTTCATGCTAAAAAAAATGTGCTGGAATGATGAATGCATAAACTATCATCGTGTTGCATTTACTAAAATGCTGAATTAACCCCGACGGTGGATTTACCAACACGCGTATAAAAAGTGTCAAAAATTAATCCCATAGGCTATGATCAACATCTGTTTCCTATTAGAAATAATTCAACAGTACACGAAATAAACTGTATAATTTTTATAATGTTTATTAATATACCCGCTGCGCCTTTAGTACATTATTTAATTTTGTTTTGTTGCTGAAAAAAAATTAAAAACAGGCTATACACCTTTCACCATTCTCCATACAGTTTTCTTTTGCTTTTCATAGTTTTTATACACTACAATTAATTATTTTATTCACATTCCTAATCCACACCATACTTTTGTTCCCAATTAAAAGGCTACACAACAACAGCAACAACTCGATATCTACTTGAGACAAGCTAGTGGCGTTAACATGTTCATTATCCTTCATATTTTACCTAATATTTACTTATTTTTAGCATGAGATGGTCTGGAGTTGTCACTGAAGGTCTGATTGATCAATCCAAGAGTGTTCCCAGGAGAACTGAGAATTGCAATTTACTTACATCAAATATTAAACACGCATTAAATATCATTAGCAGTAATCACGCAATGTGTATTTGGAGTGCACGTGTAGACTTTTGCATTTTACGGGTAAAATTTTACAATTCTAAAATAATCCCTGCATGAATAGTGGTCGGTGGTTGGTATGCGGTTAAATGTTGTGAAACGTTACCTTCGTAACATTTTATGATATGCTCAGGTAAATCCAGCATCACGGTCTTAAAGGAAGTCGTATTAAACACCCTATCAAGGTGAAGGAAATCCATAACGCACATAAAAGCATAAAATCTTGTCAAGCTTAGTAAGAGCCTGTAGCAGCACTTTAACCGGTTTACATTTCGCGACATTGGCCTCGAGCTTATGAAATGTTGGTGTGACATGTCAGAAGACATTAAAGGCCTCATCTCTCCTGGAGAGGAACAAATCAGTGAGTGATCGCGCGACCTGTATAATTCTCTCTCTCCAACAGTCCGCCCAATGCTTATGGAGATTTGCGCGTCTGCTATGTGACATGAATCTAATGGTAACTGTCTGACCCCTCAACCCCTTTGGGGTCACATCACACACAAACACACACACACACACACACACACACACACACACACACACACACACACCGTCGCTGTTTGATTTCATTAACATGAGCTACACACAACTATAGTGCAGATCAAGGACAGAACATTCAACAAGACGTTGATTATTAGATTATGAAATTATTTGAACCTAAAGTTGTGTGGAAATTTGAGTAATATAAAAAGAAAAAAAAAATCTTCGTGCTGTCTAGCCTACATCAGTTACATTTTATTAATTGATATCAAACTCTGACATCAAAAGATTATGGCTTAATTAAATAAAAACATCCACTAAAAGCATTATTTAATCTGTTTCCACATGTTTGCAC
Organism: Cranoglanis bouderius; assembly: GCA_023630585.1. Classification (NCBI taxonomy): domain Eukaryota; kingdom Metazoa; phylum Chordata; class Actinopteri; order Siluriformes; family Cranoglanididae; genus Cranoglanis; species Cranoglanis bouderius. The sequence continues at coordinate 5,486,768 of CM042564.1, read as the reverse complement.
ACACTGCTTCAATGGAGATGATAAAAATAAATGAATAAATGAATAAATGAATAAATAAATAAATAAATAAATAAATAAATAAATAAATAAATAAATAAATTCAATCTAGATCTATGCTTGTTATATGATTTTCAGACTTTAATGCATACCACCTGTATGGTCACTGAGGTTTGTCTATACTAAATATTCTAGTATTTATGCTTTATAATATGTGTCGGGCTAACAAATGCACGCCACCACATATAACCGATAATATTCAAATTTCTCGTTTATTAAGTCATAATAGACAAGCAATATATGTGTTTTTGTTATATATAGTACAAGCATCCATGTGTTGCGTGTTTGCCTACCTCTGCACACCAACACATATACTTAGTAATATTTTAATTTCCTGTTTTGTAAGTCACAATAAATAACCAGTATGCGCGTTCTGATGCTCCCATGCACTGCTATGTGCTACCAACACATACAATTAATATTATTTTAATTCTTAATGTATTAAGTCAAAATAGATAAGCAATATAAGATGTTTTGGATTACTGTGTACAGCCATGCTTGTTTTTCCCAACACATATAATGGATATTATTTTAATTTCCTATTTATTAAGCCACAACAGATAAGCAAGAGAATTTGTATTTGGGCTGCTTTATGCAGCCATGCGTTGCCTGCTTAGCTTTGCTGACCCTGCACACTGTTCCCTGATGAAGTGCCTCCTCTGGCGCTCATGATCCACTCTCGGACACAAACTAAATTACCTCGGATCATAACAACAGCTCTTTTACTACACGCCGCATAACTGGAGCTTTTTTTTTTTCTCTCTTTTTTTTCACACAGCATTTCTGAGACACTGATCCCTTTACGAAGCCGACGGAGCCAAGTGGGTGGGCGACTGACACCAAACAAAACACAACAAAAAAAATTGCTGCTTTATATTTTATATTTTCAACACTTGATATATGGTCATGCTGTGGAGAGGTTGAGTTGAAAAGCTATCTCTTGTGCAGGATATCAGATGAGCGCATTAAAAGGAATAAAGCGCTAGTAGCAAGCTGTAAGTAGTGTTAGATCGGGAGGTAAGTTTGAAAGAAAGAAAAAAATCAGAAGCAACTTTGGTAATTTTCAGAAAAACCTACTGTATAGATCTTCCTTGCAGTCACGTGACGATTGCTTTGCTTTTTAGATGTAACTCTAGACATTGTACGTATAAATACAATAGCCTCTGCGTAACAACAACAACAGAAAAAAAAAAAACTTTTATTTTTTTACCACCACAACCGCTGCCTGAGGCTCGGCGCAGGCGCTCTGGCTGCTTGCTGTCACTAGAAAACATTTTTTCCTTCTCCTTCACATTGGAAACTGTCACAAGTGACGTCAATCACCGAGCTCTGACCAATTAGAGCGCGGAATGATTGTTTAGCTCCGCGGGCTGCAGCGCCTGCCATGAATCTCCATTCAGTCTATCAAAGCGTCCCGCTGCTGCCTCTCAACCGAATGGGATCCCATGTAGGCAGATAGATAAGAACTAAACTTTAGCAAGTTTAATATATATATATATATATATTTTTTGCTCTCGTTCTGTATTTTTTCCCACCGCGATTAAAATATATTTGTCATCATCATCATTATTATTATTATTTTGCCTGCTGTCAAGTTATTCTAAAAAAGAAAATTAGGAGTAATGAGCGTGGATGCGTTGGGAAGCCCCGTGATGGACCCTGCGTTTTCCAAACGGAGCACGGCACTGAGATTAGTTGACTTGGCAGGGGCTCACCACCATCACCATCATCATCACCACCATACCCCTCAGAGCGTGACAGGCTTCCCGGGGTTTGGCGGGCACGCGCACTCAATGGCTCACGCGCACCCTGGGGAGTTCACGGCGGAACCCCGCCTGGGGCCGAGTCCATTCGGGCCAGAACCCATGGGGCACTCGGCGGCCCTCAAAATCAGCCCAGCCCATCATTATCCCCACCACCACCACCACCACCACCACAATCATCATATCGCAGGCCACGGTGAAGTGGTCTCCAGTCCAACGGGAGCTTTCGGCCCGGTGCAGGCTGCGGCGACGGTCCCGTACTCCATGTCTCACGCGGCCCAGGCGCTATCCGCAGGTAGGGATTTCCTTATTCGCCGAGATCTGACAGCTCAAGGCGCCATGCCCGCGTTGACCGAGCAGACCTCTGGTTCCGCCTCTCACCACGGAATGTTTGTCTCGACCACAGGTAGCTACCCGGGACACTATGGCCACCTTCACCCTGACGCCGGAGCGCATGCTCTCTTCCCTGGACTCCATCATGAGCAGCCGTCCAACGGAGCACCGGGTGGCCAAGCCTCAAACGGACAAATAAGGCTAGGCTTACCGGGCGACATGTACGTCAGGACCGATCACTTGAGTCAAGTTGCGAGCAGCAGATCGGATCCGTTTGCAACATCTTCGCCTCTCCACGGTCTCAATCTGAACATGAACCTCAGCACACACCACCACCATCATGGACACGGTGCCTTTTTCCGTTACATGAGGCAACCGATCAAGCAAGAGCTCATCTGCAAGTGGCTGGAGCCAGAAAACTCGGCCAAGAAACTCTGCTCCAAAACTTACAGCACCATGCACGAACTGGTGACGCATGTGACCGTGGAGCACGTCGGCGGACCCGAGCAAGCGAATCATGTCTGCTTTTGGGAAGAGTGTCCGCGAGAAGGGAAACCATTTAAAGCCAAATATAAGCTCGTGAACCATATCAGAGTGCACACGGGAGAGAAACCGTTCCCGTGTCCATTCCCTGGCTGTGGCAAAGTGTTTGCCCGATCAGAAAACCTGAAAATCCACAAGAGGACGCACACAGGTTAGTTTTTATTTTTGTTTCTCTTCTTCTTTGTATAGCAAATTCTATTTACATTGCAACTAAATAGGCTATTTTAAATTTATGAAACATAAATATGAATGTTATTAAAGATTTTCAGATCTGAAACATCAAGTGTTCATGCAGAAAATTAATTTAGCTGGAAAAAAAGTGCACTTTACAGAATTGCTCTTGGTTTTGTTTTTACTATCACTACTGTTAGTTTATATTTATTTTTTTAAAATGTTATATTCATATCTATGCCGCGTATATAAGTATTATGCTTTACTGCTGCCTTCATGACCTGAGGGGAAAAAAAGTCACATGAAAATAATTTCTTCAGGCATTGCATCGTTTATGAATGTGTGATTATCCAAGTGTCTCTGTATTGCATATGGCTGAAGCTGAGTTTCTTTGTACTGCGTATCTTTGTAGCTGAGGCATGTATTTTTTTTTTTTGTGGTGTGGGGCCTAGTCTGAGGAGTGTGTCCAAAAGTATTGCCTGTTGATAAAAAAAAAAAAAAAAAAAAAAAAAAGGTTAAGCTCTAATATCGTGTCTGTACATTTACGTTATATATGTGTGAGTGCCATTTGCACTAGTTGATATGCTTTATGAGACTATTTTGTACTAAATATAGAATAGGTGAGAGGATATGTATATGTATATGTTAACCCCTGACTAGCTAAACTATAGCCTATAGGAATGCTACTTTGTCAGTTTTTATTAATATTATTTTTTTTTTTCCAGAACCAAAAATATATACTTTGGGTTGAAAGTTAGTAAGAAATGTAGTCTTTTTTTATGCATACTATATATGCAAGATTATCCACTATTAAATGTGCGAGCAGCATGAATGGCCAAAGTCAAGTTAATTATTGCAGTAGTGATTAATGAAGGGTTACGCTTAAGGTCTTGATTAACTGTGATATGCAACAAGTCGTTCAAAGCAAAGAGCTAAAGGCCTGTAGTTCACTGGATACTCTTTCTTGCATAATATACATTACACATTAAATTTTGCCAGAGTATTATTCACCCCTGACTGTTTATAGTTTTGTTAACAAAAATAAATAAATAAATAAATAAATAAAAATAAAAAAATAAAAATAAAAAAGAGAGAGAAGAAGATTTTTGGCCTCCCGAGACAAAAGGCCTATACTCTTACTAATATTAATATATACTGCTAACACCTTTCCCCCCAAAAATAATTAGGATGTTTTAGACATCAGTTAAACTAAAGGTCCTTTTATCCTATATCCTAAGCCGTTGTCAAATTCTCTCATCTCCTGTTCCCTCCATAATTATTTTCCAACGTGGTGGAATCTGAATCTTTGCTTATGGATGCAGTTTCCCAAGGGTATCTTTCCTCGTTTCTCGCTTGTACTACACTAATAGCCTATAGCCTTGATTGGCTCTCTCAGCCCAACAGCTGAAGGTCGAATTTATATTCAACACGCAAGTTTAATTAGACAGCAGCAATTACATATTCTCATAAGCGGCTTCCACTGCGGAAAAAAAAAAATCAATGTCTTGTGGTTTGAATGTAATTAATTCAACCATTCATAGTCGCCTATTCGCCTAGTCTTCTTTTGCAAAGTCCACATTCTACATTAAGTAAAATAAGTGCTATACGATATTTTGGTTTTTTTTTTTTTTTTTTTTGGCTCCCTTTTATACTCTATGGTATTGTAATGTACACTGTACGTTTTTTGGCCCTGTTTGTCTCAAACATGGTGCTCAGACGCGTGTGACATTAACAATTAGGAATTGCAAAAAGGAAAGGAAGCACTTCCTGACCTGCTAATAACAAGTGTGACACCAGGGCCCACTTCCACAGTTTGCTAACAGTCTAAATATCAAACCCCAAGGGACAGAGATGTGAGGACAGACCTATTCAGTCAATTACAGCCCGCCATATAGGCCCTGCATTTTTAAAAGGATGTTGGGAAGTAGGCTGGGTTATGCTGGTTATGCACGCTGATATACTTTTCATATTGCGTTGGAAAAATGTTTTGTTGAACTTGTCCGACTAATAAAGCATATCTAATCTATAATTATGTTATTGCATAGCATGTAAAATCAATAATAAAAATATGTCGACTAAACCGGTCAAATTGTGCTGATCAACAATAAAAAAAGAATATATATTTTCCCCATTTATTTTGAACATAGGCGAGAAGCCATTCAAGTGCGAGTTTGATGGCTGTGATCGACGCTTCGCCAACAGCAGCGACCGGAAGAAGCACTCTCACGTGCACACCAGCGACAAGCCGTACAACTGCAAAGTGCGAGGCTGCGACAAGTCCTACACACACCCGAGCTCCCTGCGCAAACACATGAAGGTGCACTGCAAGTCGCCACCTCCTCCGAGCTCGGGGTACGAGTCCTCCACCCCGTCTCTCGTGTCTCCGTCGTCCGATTTGGGTCGAGACACTCTGTCGGGGTCTCAGGCCGCCAATCTGAGCGAGTGGTACGTGTGTCACAGCTCGGGCCCCGGCGGCACACACACCCCGCCGAGCGGATCGTCCACCCCGGACCCCTCAGAGGGTCCACCGTACCAGAACTCCTGAAAACATGCATTTTAAGCGCGTGCTCGTGTCTACTTTTATAAGAGTGCCCCGAGCCATGTGAGAGTCAGAAAAGCAGTGTTCAATGGCCCCAATGCACTGGCTCGCTGACAGATACATGTCACAGCCAAACCACAAAACTGAGGCGGCCAACCTGTCTCCCACTTGGACTGAATATGAACTATTATCACCACCAGTGTCCATTTTATTGTAATGGTGTACTGACCAGTCGCGCACAGCAAAAAGCGCCAGTGTTGTGTTCACACTTAGAGTGTTTATATTTGGATGCTGTAGAAGTTAATTCAACTCTGTAAGATTTAATTTTACACTACAGGTGTTAATACAATACCGAGGGTGTTCATTCAACACCAGGGATTATTTGTGTATGCATAAAGATGTATTATTTTATCAAATTGTGATTTTGTTCTTTTTGTCTTCAATAAGCTCTTAATTTATTTTTTTGAACCAGTACTGAATTTATTTTTCTTTTTTATTGTATTATCGAACCAAAGTGCTTCAATATGAAAAAAAATGTAGATATGTAAATTACAACGTTTTAATGTGTGTCAACATTAATTTTGTAAGTTTCAGTATTTCAGCTATTTTTAAATGTTTGCTACTATTGTTTGTAAAAAAAAAAAAAAAAGTATATATATATATATATAATATTGGTATTATTTGAATAATTCGAATTTCATAAAGACGTAGACAATATTCTCTTGTGTTTTATGCAGCCGATACAATTTGATGGAAGCATTGTTATTGTATTTGATATGACATTTTATTTACTATCATCCTCTGAGCAACGTGAGCATTTTTTTGGTGATTTTTGTAAACCTCGTCAACAACCGATTTTTATGAAAACACGAGACCTTAAAATGTGTACCGAAATGCCTTGTAAGTTGTCAGTAATTTGAATAAAATGTGTAAAATAATATGCAAAAACAATAACGAGTATATTCCAGCCTCAAAGGAAAGTATATTATAATAGTATGATCAACGAGGACCAAATTCATCAAGCCAGCTTTGTGGACGAAATTGATTGATAAAAAGATAGATGAACAAACAAACAAACAAACAAACAAACAAATAAATAAATAAACACATAAATAAATAAATAAATATGTATTCTAAATTGTATGTGTTTGATTAGGAAGATTTCTATGTCAGGGATTTTAAGTCAGACAACCAACCAAATAAATAAAAAATAAGATACAATATGAAAAATAAAATCTACAAACAAACAAATAAATAAATAAACCAGTCAACTGAATCAGTTTTAATAGGTACACAACATTTCTTTGCTTTTTTCTTCTTTTTTTTCTTTCTTTCCTTTTGTTTTTTTTGTAAACAATTTTTTTGTCCGTTTGAAAAGCGTTGTACATAACTTCCACCCCTTTTCCATGGCCATGACTCGCCTTTATTATCCCTTTATATATATATATATATATATATATATATATATATATATATATATATATATATATATATATATATATATCTCCACCTAGGTACCCCTGTTTTATGCTCCGATTATGTGGGGAGTATTTCATGAAATGCCTCCTTATTCTCCTCCAGACATCAAAGAAAGTTTTATACAAAGAGCGATTTCTTCACGACGGTGAATCTTCATGGTGAGTTAGTATTTCTATAGCAATCGCCGAGTCAGACTCCACTAATATGGGGACCGAGGTTGTGCACTTTAAAGGCTCTTTACAAAAAAAAGCAATATTTTCTACCCAAGGGTTAGAAACTTCATTTCGCAAGTGAAAAACAAAACAAAACAACTTTGCTTCGACAAAAAACAAAAAAAACAAAAAAACAAACGAGATTAAAGGAAATGTATTATGAAGTTTTGGGACAACGTGGAGTGTAACAAGTATCTATCTATCTATCTATCTATCTATCTATCTATCTATCTATCTATCTATCTATCTATCTAGCTAGCTAGCTAGCTAGCTAGCTAGCTATCTGTCTATCTATCTATCTTCATGTCTGTATAGAGGTTAAAGTCGTCGCCCACTTCCTTTATTTCTACACTGGCCTTATACGTTTGAATGCCACGAGTCTGTGGGTGGATACGCATTGCTTGATGAGATACGTTATAGTTTGTCTCTTTTTTGGGTAATTGTCTTGTTGTTTGCACTATCCAAAATGCTTCACTGAATAGACAGACAGAAGGAGAGAGAGAGAGAGAGAGAGAGAGAGAGAGAGAGAGAGAGAGAGAGAGAGAGAGAGAGAGAATCATATAAACACAAGGAGAAATGGCTAAACAGTCGAGTCCTCCACAGCACCAGCTCTCGTGCATGAATGGAGAAAGGGATAGTGTGGTCTCAATTGGAGCGAGGAAGCCTTTGAAGTGTTGCTTATTATCACAGGGATTCCTGCATGTAGTCTAAACGACGCTCATGACACGGAAAAGGCTTCTTTTGTCGCCAATTTGATCGCCCCATCTTTTTCAAAAAGTGTCTCGAGCTCTTAGTTCCGCCCATCAAACTGAGAGGGAAACGAATTCGAGTAGAGTGTGTGCATGTCCTCAAAGCCACTGAAAATGTGACAGTGTCGAAGACTGTTTTCTTTTTCCCCTCCTTCTCTCAGCGCACTTCTGTTTCGTGACTTAAAAGAAGAAGAAGAAGAAGAAGAAGAAGAAGAAGAAGAAGAAGAAGAAGAAGAAGAAGAAGAAGAAGAAGAAGAAGAAGAGGGGAAAAAATAATAACATTTCAAATTCTATTTTCTGACAATTGAGGAAGGGTCGTTTCACGGAGTTATTTAGAAATGGAAAAATATAAATATTTTATTTTATTTTACACTATTTTGCTTGCTTTTGCTTTTTATATTATGTATTGTATGTCGTAGCTATTTCTGGACATACTTTTCTAAAAATAAATTATTATTATTATTATTATTATTATTATTATTATTATTATTATTATTATTACGTATAAAAGTAACTTCCACTCCATGTGCTCAGCGTGGCAGCAGAGACGCATACAGACATTTCTTGCACATTTTCTTCCATGTCGCTTGCTGGGGAACCTTCCCTCCTTGGAGCTTAATGTAGTCATTATCACCACTTCCTGAGAAGGATAAAAAGAAGGAAAATCCAAGCGAGACTTTCCTGTTTTTTCCCCCCTCTCAGATTGTTAAAGACTGGTTATGATTAAGTTCATTTAAAAGTTTTCCGTTTGAAATGTTGTTTTTGTTCGCAACAGGTTTAAGACTATATTTCAGGTGAATGGCAGCCAATTTGTTCGCCAGATGCATGCACTGAATTCATTTCTTCCTCTTCCAGCAAGCTAATAAACCGTTTTCGTGACTATTTGTAATCTTTGCTTTTGGTATTTAAAAAAAAAAATGGCGTCTTGAGCGGAAATAAAAGCGGCTAGTTTCACTCCTTGTTATAATGGCAAACCAGGGCTCACTTGAGTGTGAAATATCATTTCTTTGTGGGGGAAAAAAAATAATGAAGGCGATAATCCGACTTCCGGAAACCGTCCTGCATTATTTAACAAAGCCCCTTTAATAGGGGATTAGTGGTTCCCAAGAAAAAAAAGCATCTCCTCATCTCCTCTCACTATTCACCATCTTATTTCATGTCATAATTACACGACACGGGGTGACTGGAATTCGCATGCTAAATGACAGGACAGGTGCAATAGCAACAAATATATAAATTAACAATTAACACTAAACTATGATTGAGAAACAACAATAATTCAAACATCCCTTATCCACCCCTCCCACTCATTCCCTTCTTATGGACCCCTACTTTAAAAGTCCTATTCCATATAACCTATCACTGTAAATAAATAAATAAATAAATAAATAAATACATGAAAAAAAATATTAATAATAAATAATATAGCTGCATTGTAATATTAAAAAAAATAAAATAAAATAATAATAATTCATATCAGGCATCTCATCATAGCAAAATCCCACCAGTGGACGAATCAAATATGAATTCAACATTGCAACATATAATTCTGCACTTTGTATGCTGAGTTCATTCTGCACTTAAGAGTTTCGTGTGATTTAGACATTTCATCATATTTCCACACAGCTCGTGTTAATATTACGTCAAATGATGCAAGTATAACACATAGAGGGGGCACGTGATTTCTAATGAACAGTACAGGGGAGCCTGAGAAATAAAGCTTGTTATTGTTAAAACTGAGAAATTATTTCTGTTTTATATATCAATTTTCTCCTGGCTGTAAGATGCTTGTTGCTAGTAGTGTGAGAAGAAGAAGAAGAAAAAAACGATTATTTAAATATAATTTCAGAGTGCTAGGAGCCTATATGTATAGTTAGCCAGGTATTAAAACCCTCCGTAATTTATAACAACTATCTGAATATCTATAAATACTACAAAGACCTAATAGGAGAGATACCTCCTATCATTTATGATACACTTTATGACATCCACATAATCACCATGGCCAATGCTGTCAGTCGAAAATAGCCACAGAGGAACATTTTATGTCCCAAAATATGGTGACTAAGTTTTTAATATCTAAAAGCGAGTTATTATATGAATTATACGAGCTAGAGAGTTCCATTTACACGCTTTCGCGTAGGGACATCCAGCTAGTGATGCACACAGCACACACAAAAAATAAATCCTCAGTGGTGAAATAAGTGTTCAAGTGTTTATTTGTGTCCGGCTGCACATCATTTAACACACGTAGGAGTTAATTAAACACCAAGGACTTGTGCTGTGTCCATGGATGACTGTAACTTAGAGTTGTTGTCTATTAATATTAAGGCAATTCACCTATTAGGCTAGTGAGACATTAAAAACCAGGCTGAAGGTGTACACTTATCTTGCCAGTGCATAACTGCACATTTAACAGTGAGAACTTGTGACCTATTACTTCACCCATGAATGTGTTGTCAGAAAAAAAAAGGGTGGGGGCAATAGTAGTACAGGAGTACGTGAGTGCTGGAGTGCAGGAGTGAGACTTGGATCATTTTTATGAGCTGCCTACATCGAATCAGGCGGATTAATCACCATATATCACATGGCAATCATTTTTTTAAATTATTTTTTTTCTTTTTTTTTTTCTCCATCCCACCCAAACGAGAGAAGCAGCCCGTGTAGTTCAACGCGAAAACACGGATCTCTAACAGCCTCGGCAGAATGTGACAGTATGTACCCACAGCACTTCGCACCTGCGCTTTGAATAGGAGCCTCTTTCAGGGCTGAGACACGCTTGTTGGCCTTGAATCTCAAAGCAGCTGCGCTTATTTCCAGCCCCTTTGATCCTTACATTTCCCTCTCTAATTTGTTCGTATAGTTTGCGACAAGCACTTTATTCTATTCGCGATTAAAACGTAAAGTCTATTAAGGGCTATACATGAGCGAGAGAGAGAAAGAGAGAGAGAGAGAGAGAGAGAGAGGGAGAGAGAGAGAGAGAGAGAGAGAGAGAGAGAGAGAGAGAGAGAGAGAGAGAGAGAGAGAGAGAGAGAGAGATGCAAAATCTCCTATCATGTTGCTGCAATCTTCTGTTTCATGTTAAAACATATTTTCGTAATCAGTGAGTTTAAAATGTTCCCATTTTCCTGTGATGCACTTAAGCATCATAAATGTCTGATTTTCCCTCTATGTTAGAAACAAAAAGTTGATTTGAATTTTAAACAAAGTGTACAGGAAGATGTTTTTTTTTTTTTTTTTTTTTTTCTTTTGTTAAATGCAAATCTCACAAAAGTAGTTTATTAAAAAGGGGTCTCTATTTATTTTAGTCGCTTAACCATTTTAAAATCCACCAGATAAGTGTGTTCTACAGTATGCTAATATAATATGACTATGACTTATGACATCATTTTTCCATCCCTTATGGCACTATCAAAGTAATACGTCTACAATTTACACGTAATAAAAAAAAAATGACCCAAAATGTATATAAAGCACAAATCGTTTGATGCTTTATGAAGATACCAGCCATGTGGTTTTCTCACCAAAAATCTCATCAAGCGCACATCATATTTTAGTTACATATAGCCTATAGCATACATTTTTCAGCAGGTCAAAATCTAAGTACGTTTAATTATGCAAAATATTTCCATGTTGCCCATCTTTATTATCGCAGTGTAAGTGTTAGAAGAAATTTGATTGGCTAGGCCTGGCCCTGCGCATTATTCTACATCAGCATAACAGCACTAGCAACAAAACAGGAGATCAATCAATGCAGCAGCTCCACAGCAGCCTCACAATAATACAATAATAACGATAATGCAAACTAAAAAGTAATGAAATCGCTTTTTTATGGCGACATCAGATTTGTGTAAGTGAGCTATACATCATCCTCCTGAGCCAGTGATAATGAATGGGCGGAATCAGCACTTAACACATTAAGTGTTGCTGTAATACAATTAATCATCACTTGCTTCATATATCTTTGTTATATATCATATGTGTATGTGTGTTGGGTGTGTGTCTATATGTGTGTGTGTGTGTGTGTGTGTGTGTGTGTGTGTGGGTGGGTGTGTGTGTGGGTGTGTCTCGAGAAAATGACAAGTATGGATTTTATTTTATATGTGCATGAGAATAAAGAGGAGGTGTTTGCCTGAATTCGTGTTGTTTCCTTGAACTGGAAGAGGGAGTTCCTAAGAACGCGATTCGTATAAAGAAAGCTGATAATAAATGGCTAGGACAGAAATGAGCAAACATTTCCTACGCTTTTATGAAATCCAACCAAATCCCTCTCTTGGTTTGTTTCAAAAGAAGTTGCTGTTATGTCTTCATGGAAGTGAACTGTAGTAACTTTTTCCTCCACTTCTACACACACACACACACACACACACACACACACACACACACACACACACACACACACAAAACTAAACCAGGATCGCAGATCTCAAATCATAAGGCATGAAATTCGGGAGATTTCGCATGGTCATAATTCACTGCCAGTCACCGCGTAAATGGCAGTGCTACATCATGATCAGGCTCGGTAATACTATATGTTCAGGCAAAGAGGTGTACTTACTGCCTGTGCACCCCTGCTGCTGGAGGACATGCACTCCCCATCTTCTACCCGCGCACATCTGTGCTGCAACCTCTGGAGCTGGAAAAGAGAAGACGAGTATGTTGGAAAAGGAGATGAATAGCGCAAAGAAGTTTGGAGTCACTGTCGGAGTGTATGGAATTAATATAGAATGTACAGTGGTATAATGGGCATCATTAACATTTACCTGCTTCCTATTTCTTAACAAAGTATTTCACACCTGACACACTGGCCAATGCTACACTAAATCCGTTTAACATGTACGTTTCGCTTATCAGTATGAGGGTTTATATATTTTATACAGAAGTACTCCCTGGAAAAGCGTAACTTTCGTATACGAGCCGGAAAACAGTCTCAAGATCGTAAACCTGGTATTTTTGCTCTGGTATTTTGATAGCCCCGAACTATTTTGCAGCCATGCATGCAAGCTATGTTGGTTGAATTTTGAATATTGTATTTACTGAGTACTATTTATGGAGTTCCCAAATAAATGCTGAACCATATCAAAAAACAACTTCTAAAAATTAAGAACCAAATGAAACCATTAAAAAAAAAAAAAAAAAAAAAAAAAACTGGAGTGGTTCTAATACGTGTTCGTGGGTCAGGGAATCTACAAGTTTTTTCTTGACAAAATATGAACTTTGAACATTTAGTGTTTTGATATTAACTATTCAGTGGATATATATTAAAGATAATTTTGTCAGCATTCAGTGCACGAGTAGCCATAAGTACATTACATTTTTCCTAATTGGCATGCCATACTATATATATATATTTGGCAGTGAAGAGTGACCCGTGGCTATTCAGGACAAACAAATAAATAACATTCAGGGTCTACCATTGTGGGCTTCCCAATCTCCCAATCTCAAGCAAAATTCTAAGGAATTGTAACCACAGTTGGTAAATTTCATAGGAAATGGTACAAGAAAAGTTATGACGACTAATCCCGCCCCTTAACTGTTAATAAATTCTGTCTGCTGATTATAAAGAAGGGCTCATATGAACTATATATTAAAACAACTGAGAATAGAAAAGAAATATTTATATAATTTCTATTACGTCATAATACAAAAAACTTTTATGTAAAATTGAAATCAAATGAAACGAGACAAGAAATCAAAACAAGGCAGAATAGAATAGAGAAAAAAGGTAAAGCAGAATAGAACAGAATAGAATAAAAATATGTATTGTGAAGTCATACAAAAACACTTCTCTCCAACATACAAAAAAAACCACCTTTAAAATTAGAATAAAATGGCAGAATAAATCAAAATAAGATAGAGTAGAACAGAATAAAACGAAATAAACGCAGGCAGAATACAACAGAGTAGAACGATATCAAGTAGAATGAATAGAATAGAATAGAATAGAATAGAATAGAATAGAATAGAATAGAATAAGCAAATTGGCTACAATAAGAAAAACAAATAAATATGGTAATAGAATAGAACAAAACTAAATAAAGTAAAACAGAGCAAAATAGAATAGCAATAGAACAGAAATGTTTATGAAGTCACAATACAAGAAGACATGTCTCTCTCTATCTCTAACAAAAAAGGCAAAAAAAAAAAAAAAAAAAACTTAAAGAGCCACTGTATCATCATACATCATAAAGTGCAAAATGTTTTTAAAATGCAAATGTGCATCGATAACGGGACGTTTTAAGTCATTGGTTTCTTTGCACTATTTCACACGACTCCTTGGTAATGCGTGCGTGTGTGTGTGTGTGTGTGTGTGTGTGTGTGTGAGTGTAAAAGAGTAGCAGTGGGAGCGTCATTCGTGTGATCAGCGTAGCAGCACGGCAGACTTTTGGGTCATTTCTTCATCTCCCGCAGAAAAAAGACATTACGCCACTCCCTATTGACATACCCCGCAATATTTGTCAAACATTCCGAAATTACAAATTAATGAAATGTACCACGACCCTGCAAGATCACCCTAATGAACACGAGCTGTTTTGCTGATTTTTTATTATTTTTTAACACAGCTTCGTTATGTTTAATGTCTTTTGCTTGGTCATGGTCTATTAAGCAGTTTTACATCGAGAGGACTGGCCTCTGTCACACTGACACACTCACCTACAGCCTACACGACATAAATCCATAAATCCAGCCTGCAAAAAGTATTATTATTATTATTATTATTATTATTATTATTATTATTATTATTATTATTATTATTATTATTGCAGTAGTTGTTTGTCTGTTGTCTCGATGTTATTATTTTGTTTTTGCAGACAGCTGATTTCTAAGAACGAGTAAGAACAGATGAAGCTGCGATGCTGGTCTTCAGCCTGTACACACACACAACATGTGGATGTGTGTTGAGGAGGTGAGAGGCCTTGAGCAAAATGAGACCAACACCTGCGTGCAGTTAAAGGAAAAAAAAAGAGAGAGAGAAAGCAGGGTTCAATATTAATCACGGCCAAACAGTGTGTCATTCAACTGGAGTTAATTTCCTCTCTCTCTCTCTCTCTCTCTCTCTCTCTCTCTCTCTCTCTCTCTCTCTCGCTCGCTCTCTCCCTCTCTCTCTTCACGTGGCCGGTGTTGTTTCAACTATAATTAAACATTGTGCAGTTTGCATAGTCGTCTCAAGTGTCACGCATTGCTCATGATCTATATAAAAGGTAATATCGGTGCCTGTATTTGACCAAAGCAATCACAGTCTCTTTAGAAAGGTTTTAGAAATAAATGTTTATCGCTCTACAGAGAATGGAACAAAAACATGTTTAGTTTAGGATCTTTAATACCAGCAACATGGGATTAGGAGCATGATCCATGGAAATTTTATCCGAGTCTGGAGGAAGTGGTCAACAGCAACATCATCATCATCATCATCATCATCATCATCATCATCATCATCATCATCATCATCATCATCATCAACAACAACAACAACAACAACAACAATAATAATAATACAACATGATAAACAAACAAACAAATAAATTATACCACCAAATGTTTTTTTTTTTTTTTTTTTTTTTTTTTTTTTTTTTTTTTTCTAAAAGCAAGCGACATTTCTTTTCATGGTTACAAAAACAGTGAATGTTTTTTTTATTTTTATTTTATTTTAATGGTCTCACATAATCATAAAAAAGAGCAGAATAATATATGCCAAGATTTTCCCCCGTTGCTCCCGAGTTAATTCATCAAAAGAAAACTTTTCTATAAGTTTTTTTTCCCCTTCTCCTCCCCATATAAAGAAAGATTTCAATAATAAGTCGACCACTGTGACATTCTTTGCACTTAGGCTATTTTTCATAATACCCCTTTTGTGTGGCTGAGGAAACTCCGCAGACGAGGAACTGAGATTTCCCACTACTACAATTTGATCAGATGCAGTGTTAACTATCGTCTAAATCATACCGACAGATTTAGACGCTAAAACTTTGTTCAAACAAAACAAAACAAAAAATAACAGGCTACATAAAAAATATCTTTCAGAAACAAGGTAAGAATGTTCCTTTGCTATATACTACTCATTCATAGAGTGCTTTATACATGTAGTCGTTCTGTGTCTGAACCAATGGTGGCTGTCTAATTTCTGAACATAATTAGCTATACGCTTCAAACCAATTGTTTCCCGGACTCAGTCAGGCTCCAAGAAGAGGGAGAGAGAAGTGATTTTTTTTGTGCATGTGTGAAAGCAGGAAGTAGCCTTACCTGCCATTCATTAAGTGGACAAAAACCTCAATAGACAGAGGAAGCTGGATTGGATCTGCTTGTTATTACCTGCCGTGCAAATTAAGGACTTAGTTGTTCCTTTAAGCTGTCAATTTGCTCGCAGCAGCTAATTGACCTTGTGGAGAAATAACGGAAGCAATGATATCATATTCATAAAATTTGGGGGGAGGGGGACGACGACGACTAACAAACTGCAGTTATTCTATTTTATTTATGTACTAAAATAAATAATTAGATTTTTTTATTTTCCCTGGAAAATGCCCATTTTTGGCAATTTAATTTGCATCATGTTTTTTATTTTAATTAATCCTTCAAAAAAAAAAAACCAAACAAACAAACAAACAAACAAAAAAAACCGGAAAAGTGGAATCATTGTGCTACACTGATATTACACAGATATTAATTTATAGAGAAGATTTTTTCCAGACGTGCATTCCCATTTGACTATTCAGATAAAGTTGTTTTTGTCATGCAATGGACTCGCGAGGTAAATCAACCACACACACTCACACACTTGAGCTGGAAAGGGATTTGACCTTTTTGTATTGTCTTGTCCTCCTAAGTTTGTCGTAAGCACAAAGGACGTGCGCTGCCGTGACATGGTCTTTATCATGACATAGATATGCTCAGGATCTCAAGGAGGATCTCAAAAAGCTTGATAGAAAATGTTATTTTGCGTGTCTTTGTCTGTTTTTATTTATTTATTAATTATTATTATTATTATTATTATTATTATTATTATTATTATTATTATTATTATTATTATTATTATTATTATTTTAAATAAAATATACCATTAAAATGGGTGAATATGAAGAAGTAAGAAATTATTAGATTGTTGGACACCTAGGAGATGGGATGCAGTGTGCGTTTTTAAAGGTTAAATGAGTTGTTCCGACTACCGGAGAGAGAGAGAGAGAGAGAGAGAGAGAGAGAGAGAGAGAGAGAGAGAGAGAGAAGGAGAGAGAGATGTGATTTATTTCTAGGTATGAACATAAACGGAGCATAAGACCGAGATCACTTGGAAAGTGTACGCTTCTTACATCACGCCTGGCAAATAATTCCTGAAAACTGAAGAACGGAAATGGACAATCGTGTGATTAAAACAACAGCAACAACAACAAACCCCACAACAACAACAACAAAAACAAACAAACAGTTATAATCTTTAAGAAAGTTATAAGTCTATCTATAAGTACGTTATAAATTATTTGTCTGTCTATCTATCTGAAATGTATTATGAAGTTTTCTGACAAGTGCGGAGAAGTATCTATCTATCTATCTATCTATCTATCTATCTATCTATCTATCTATCTATCTATCTATCTATATATCGTTTTGCTTCCCAATACGTCCGTGATATTACTTATTTTTGCAGAATTCCCCCCAAAATATGTATGTATGTAGCAAAACAATTTAAATGATGAATATTGTGCTTATTCCGACTACAACCTAAAACTCTACCAGTACTCTCTCTCTCTCTCTCTCTCTCTCTCTTTTTTTTTTTTTTTTTTGGATGAACTGTGTTTGGGTCTTTGTTTCCATACTCATCTTACGCTATGTACAATATCATAAAGCGTTTCGTAAGCACACGTAAGACAACAGAGTTTCTCAAAAGATCTGACAGATAACAGCGTTGGATGAATGAATGTGTAGTGGCGAGAGAGAGAGAGAGAGAGAGAGAGAGAGAGAGAGAGAGAGAGAGAGATGAAGAGAGGGAGTAACCTGATGATTGCGCCTATAATTCAGAGAGAGAACCATGAAAGTTGACACCAGACACATAAAAGCTGCATGTCAAAATGAATGCTTGCTCCGGGATGCCATATTAAAGCCAGAGCCAACAAGGCAACAGGAATCTCCGGAATCCCGTATCAAATTGGCTATAATAAAACTCTATTATGATTTTACAATTACACTTTAAATAGCGTGGCTTAGCCTTGTTTTTACAATTATGATTCGTTTATGTCAACTACTCAGTCTAAACAAGACCAGTCTGGACTTATTTTTGCTAATTGGGACATTTATACAAGGTGATCATATCACTGGTTTATTTTCTCGTTCTTTGCTGGAAATCTAAAGCCGAGCAGTATCATTTAGATTTTTTTACTTAGTACACAGTGACATGATGACGGTTCAGAGTGAAAACAGAAATATCAGTGTTGCAAAGATGTGTGTAGAGGCGACAGATGGGAGGGAAAAGTGGACTACCATCTAGGGGTCAATGCGCCCCGCATGGCTTTCTGACCCAAACACATTCTGCAACTAACTAACTAACTAACTACTGCAGAGCATGCTGCCCGAGTGACTGAAACATGCTCCCAGCTATAAATAAAGTGCAGGAAAGATTTCCAGTGACAGGTGTCATAAACTGTTGGCAACAGAGTGAGTGCGCACGAAAGAGAAGAGTGAAAAGAAAACATTGATCATTCATTCATTCATTCATTCATTCCCAGGAACCTCTTTATCCTGATCAGGGTCGCTGTGGACCTGGAGCCTATCCTAGTAAACCCCAGATATAGCCTAAGTGTACCACACTGTACAATCAAGGGTACATTTGTATATATATATATATATATATATATATATATATATATTTATATACAAATGTACCCTTGATTGTACAGTGTGGTACACTTAGGCTATATATATATATATATATATATATATGCATACACAAATGTACCCTTGATTGCTATATCTGGGGTTTACTAGGATAGGCTCCAGGTCCACAGCGACCCTGATCAGGATAAAGAGGTTCCTGTATATATTACATATATATTAACATTTAGTGAATCTTTCAAACTAATTTACGGTACATAATTGTACCTTTAAACCTTTAATCAAAAGGTCAAAGATTTTTATTCCAAAGTCAAAGATTACCGCATTATAGGTACTAAAGGTACCCTCGATACATACAAAACAGGTACGACCACAAAGACAAGGAATAATACAATTTGGCAACCTTATTTCTGAGATTTTGGGCTGAGAGCAGGAACGTGAAATTATTATTATTATTATTATTATTATTATTATTATTATTATTATTATTATTATTTTATTTTATTTATTTTTTGTGTTAATTGAATTGTAGGAGACAGAGAAAGAGAATAAGACAATAAAGAACGAAAGAGGAAGATGGATATTTGGAGAATGGAGTAGGAGAAAGATAAGGGAGAAAGATTTGGGGTAATAGAGGGATGAGGAGAGGGAAAGAAATGGGCCTCCTCCTCCTCTTCCTCCTCCTCCTCCTCCTCTTCCTCCAGCTTTAATTCATTGTATGATTTCTACAGTAGCGACCTGCTGCTCCGCCAAAGAGTTTAAAAGCGGCGAAAAGCAGCTGAAGTTAACTAGAGGCGCGGACATCAGCAGAATCAACAATATTTGTATTCATTTGGAGAAAGGAATGGTTTGGACAACAAGACAAAACCAAACAAAGCAGGGCGAAAAAGCGCCCATGAATAGTGGCTATTGTTCATGGCTTTTAGGCTCTGATTCAGCATGTCATAACCCCCGCGAAGAAGAAAACATCAATATTCAGAGGGAAAGGAGAAGTTTCTATGGCAAAGCAAAGACATTTTAGTGCATAACAGATCTGGAGGAGAAATAAGAGGGAGAGAAGAAAGAGGGGAAAAATGAAAGAGATCAAAGTGAGCGCTCTTGGGAGTGTGGATAGCTCTGTGAATCAAAGATGGACGGCGGTGTTGACTTTTAGAAGCACTTTGGCAAGACTGTCAGTCCCCTTTTCCACGGCAGGGTAGAGAGCCAAAGTCTGAAGCCTCAGTGCCTCAGTAAAAGAAAGCGACTTACTAACAGACTGGGGTCTGCTCTCAACACTGTGTTTTTCCTCTTCTTTATGTTCTGGGCGACATGTCAAAAACTGAAGGTTGTGTAATGATTTGGCAACCTGCACTGGCTAAAATGGCTGGATATAATGTTAATAAATTTACACTTAGATTAAATTTAGTAGTTTTTTCCAGTTTGGTATTTTGCAAACTCGAACATAAAGCAACTCGTGCGTAATCCCCCAAAAACTGAATAAATACACGAGGAAAGAAAGAAAGAAAGAAAGAAAGAAAGAAAGAAAGAAAGAAAGAAAGAAAGAAAGAAAGAAAGGGGGGAAATCAGCCAATCAACCAATCAATCAAATAAATAAATAAATAAATAAACAAACAAACAAATACAAATAAAATAAAATCATTCCTGTCAAATAAATAAACACATAAACCCGATAGATAAACAGATAAACAGATAGACAGACAGACAGACAGATAGATAACCGAATCCGCCACTTCTCCTTTCACGTTTTACGCGCTCTAAAATTCCGTTAATTGTAAATAAGGCTCCTTCTAATTTCCACACTGGTGTGTGTGTGTGTGTGTGTGTGTGTGTGTGTGTGTGTGTGTGTGTGTGTGTGTGTGTGTGTGTGTGTGTGTGTGTTGACTGGGTTACCCATCCTACAAGCACGCTAACATGCGTTTTAATGCGCTAAGTAAACAGCACGGAGGATAAGAGCGGCGCTTTTTGTCGGGACACAACAGCTGTCCGGCCCTCCATTGTAGTGCTACACAGTGACCCGAGTCTGCCCTCCTGCCCTGTTTAACCAGCTCAGTGCACCAGAGCACGGGCAAAGTGTGTATGCATGCAGCCTCAGTGCCTGGCAGATACACAGCGTTTCTATACACGACACACAAACTCTTACACAATTACTGTTTTAATACTGAATTAAGGCATGCAGTGTTCATTTGTGTCCAATGTACAATATGTGCAATACTGTAGTTTTGTTATTCGAATAGATTAAAAAAAATGAAAAAAAAATGTATAGCAATAAAGAGACTGACACAAACAAACAAACAAACAAACAAACAAACAACAATTACCATGTTTATAAAAAGAAGGATCTCAAATGTCATGTTTATTGTCCTCCACAATATTACCTAACTGCTGATATAGCAATATTTTACCCAATTAATAAACATTTATTTTCAATTTTCAATCAAATCAATTTTAGAAAATTAAACCAAACTCTAATAAATGTTTTTTAGACTGATGATACTTTTAGCCCTGAGTGAACTAGAATAAGGATATGTTGACGAAAACATTTTGCTCGTTTATAATAGCAAACAACAAGCAAGCAAACAAAAAACAAACAACAAGACATTATTCCTCCAAAATGTAGTTTATAGAGCTAATGGATTTTTTTTATCTTCTTATACCCACCTACAACAACAATAACAACAAAAATCTTCTTCTTCTTCTTCTTCTTCTTCTTCTTCTTCTTCTTCTTCTTCTTCTTCTTCTTCTTTCTTGTTATTAACACACTGTCTCATTTTCCTCTGCATTTTTAAAAGACTTATTTAGGACCTGCGAGAGTAGATCATTAAAGCCCCTTGAAGCACTGCATTAAACACTGAAGTCAGTCCTTGATGAGGTGCCAGCACATTTCAGGTCAGTTAAGAAACCTGTGTAAGTTCTCAACTTCAACCCTAAACAAACACAAACACAAGTTTGACAACACTGACAACAGAGAGAAGCAAATACGTTCAGGTTTAAGATATAAACACACTGGCAGATTGCATGAGAAATACAAATCCTGTCTTTTCATCCTGGAATATTAATATTTTTATTATATCATACTGTATATTATCAGCGGCTTAGAAATATGCCAATAAACAGATGATTATTTACATGTAATATTTGGAAGTCTTATAAATAAATAAACTTAAAATTAATACTGTATAAATAACAGGCTAATATATACATATACAACACATACTGCATAATATATACTGTGCAGTATGTCATATAACATTTCATTTCATTTTATATTTCATTTCCAGCATTCCACCATATAACACATACACCGTAAAACATTTCAGGTGATTAAACTTAGAAATGAAAGTTCATCTGCTTCCTTAAAAACGTGAGTAAACTCAACCTGAAGATAACCTTTGTTTCAACTCAAAAAGGTATGTTTTACAATGAACGAATTACATTAAGCTTAATTTTTGAAAACTTATAAACTTGAGTTCTATATCCAAAACTTGTCATGACAATTGGAGTTAAAGAGAAGAAATAAGATCACATAATTAATGGGGCTATCATGTTTTACAGTGTACACAATATCCAAAAATGTAAGGGTTAAACATGGGCAACTGCTGGAACTAAGCATCTGTAATATGAATGTCAGGCATACAAAAGCTTGGAGAGGCAACTACAGCTGAACGCTAGTGTGTGTGTGTGTGTGTGTGTGTGTGTGTGTGTGTGTGTGTGTGTGTTTCAGGATTTCCACTGGTGCTGGTGATGTGTGAAGCCTGGTTCCGTATGGCACCCTTCAGGCAGGGGCCCTTCTCCTGTCAAGCTTGGAATGGAGCCCCATGCCGAGAGCGAGGGTCCACGCACGACAGGGGAACTACATGACACTGTTGTTTCAGAATGGCCGCTTGATTTACGCTCGTCACAGCGGAAAGGGGTCATCATGTCTCCAGACACGAAGGTGTTGACAGCCATACTGGACTGCCTCGCACCCAAACCGTTCCACCGCTGCTCTTCCACTCATGCCCAGTCTGATTTCCAAACCCTCGACTCTCTAGGCACCCTGGGGTCACCTCTGGCAGACCGGCTGTTTTGTATTTTACATTGGGCGGCTTGTGACAATACTAATGTCACTTCGCTGCTAATTAGATGTGCTAGTGATCACTGAAAATGTACAGTTTTTTTTTTTTTTTACAGACAAAGTGCAAGATATATTCAATAATTCATGCTCACAGAGCGGCAAGTGTTAAGTGTAAATATAAGAGCTGTGTGATATGGCAGTCGAGTCATTTACACAGATGAATGGTAGTGAATTTCCACATGCAGGGAAGCTTTGTCGACAGTGCATTTCGGAGGTCATAGTGCAAACCGAATAGAGACTCAGCGCCTCCTCCCAGTCAACATTTGTCTGAGCCGTGCTGCCAGCTCTGGTGGAATCTCCATACTTAAACTTAGCACAAGGCATGCAATCAATTACAGTCACAGATCTCAGATCTATTTTATGAAGATGAGGGCATGTCACATTTGTATGCATGTACAGTAAAAAGCATAAATGTCCTCGCTTTTTTAGAAGCCCCACTTCATTTCCACTGAGAATTGTGGGGTAGTTAAATGGTCATTTTCCTAAACAGTATTTTAAGATGGGCCTATAGCGGTATGTGCTGTAATCAATGTGTAACATAAATGTTGGCTCAAAGCACTCTGCAAGTCCATTAAGCTGAAGTTACCCTCAATCTGAAGTTACTTTCAGGAAAACTATCTAATAACCAAATAATATCTGAAAAAAAAAAAAAAATCAAAATGGCTGTTAAGCCAATGCTCACAGTGTGTTTTTGTGCATTCTAAATACTAGCCTTGTTCATTTTATATAAAACAGCATATGTACAACATTGTCGAGCAGCCTGCCTGTAAAGTTAATAGAGAGAGAGGAAGAAAGTGAGAGAGCATGTGTGCTGCAGGGAACACTGTGTTATATAACCGCACAGCCTTTATAGCATGGCTCATGTTGGGATTATGTCACTCGAGCGCTGTCACTGTGGCAGTAGGAGAAAGCACCCTGAGGTGGGCAGTATATCAACATCCCCTGTTTGACATTTACAGACCAATGATCAGCACTCACAGCATTATGGGCCTTACGCGGTTATGGGCCAAGATATTTATACAGAGATATAATGCCTCATATAATATAGTCAAGCCAGGCTCACAAATAATGCTTTACTGTTTAGTGAGGAAGAGGTGGCATGGAAAATTTAAACTAGCTGCTGGCTTTCCATTTAGCTTAGTTTTCTCTACTAAAAGAATTTGAAAATTTCAGTAAATTGATGCTCTTCGGTCATGTCATCAAATCTGCATGTAGAACTGGACAACACTTTTTGAATTTGTGATGAATTGGAAATATATTGACCTAACATTTTGGGAGTAAAAGGGCAGTGGTAGCTCAGTGGTTAAGATATTGGACTACTGATCGGACGGTCCCAGCACCACCAAGCTGCCACTGCTGGACCTTTGAGCAAGGCCCTTAACCCTCAACTGCTCAGTTGTATAAAAAAAAAAAAAAAATGACATAAATGTACTGTAAATAGCGCTGGATAAGGGCGTCTGCCAAATGCCATAAATGTAAATGAGTTTCTCAGGCCTACATTAAGACTGACCCCTGGAAATGAAAGTCTATATCAGTCCCTACATCAGGATTTTATGATTGCAGAAATTAATGAAAAATCAAGCATCAATTAAGACTCTGCAATATTCTGAGGAGTTTGCCATTATTCAAAATTACCGCAGACTGTCTGCAGATTTGGTTCCAAGACATGTTATGTGACGTCGTCACAACACGCATTCAGCCAAAGCCCTCTTTGTTTCACGTGCATTGAACATGAGTACAGCTAAGAGATCTAATTTACCAACAAACATTACTGCAAAAGACAATTGCGTGCAACTGCAATTTTGTCAATTCAAGTAGTTTTCTGCAAAAAAGAAAAGCACAAAAAACTCAGCAAGTTGCAGCACAAATTTTTTAAAAAGCCGCACCAAAATCAAGCATTTTTGGCTGCAACAATCACAAAAAACACAGCAAAGTCCTGTATGGACTGCTATATGAACAGAATTTGTATTATGTGTTGCCTTTGTTCTTATACAATCAAATCCAAAATAATATATATGGACATATACAGAAGATAAACACACTTACATGCTGTCTACCTTTATTTTAACACAATCACAAAATGTTTTCCTAAGTAGCACAACCTTCTCTCCAAAACACTGGTTTTGTGTAGAATATTAAAAAAAACTTTTGTATATTGTACTGTAGGTTTGTATAGTCTTTATGCAGGCAGGTAAAGGACAGTTTAAACCAAAGTTTAACCTCCTGGCAGAAGCAACCATGCAAAAAATACCATGGTACTTTGGGAAATTCATGATGCCACCAGTCTTGACAAGAGAGCCAACATGACTAGCCACAAAATGCATTAACAATACATCATATTTTGCTGTGAGTTCAAGAGTTTTCCTTGTGTGTAGTCCATTTTTTTGCCAGATATATAATGTACAGGCAAAAAATAAATAAATAAATAAATAAAAAATTACACACTAGTCTCATTTGATCGCAACACACATTTCAATTTGTAGTTCCAATGATGCTTTTTGTGGATTTCTCTAAGGAAAGGTGGAGATGTTGTAATAGAGCTGATTTATGAAGTTGACAAGCCCAGTACCTGTACAGTTCTGATCTTCTGTGTTCTCGTTGCCTCCTTCATCTTTATCCTCACTGTGTGGTAGAATTTCAGGCAGATTTTCAACTGTTCCAGATTTTTGGAACTTTCCGATGACTCTCATTATGCCTAATGGTGTTTTTAACTGCTTATGGATTTTTAATATTCATCGCCCTATGCAGGTCAACAACCAAAGCAGCAACAGAAAAAAAAAGAAGGGTGACAATTTGCTTGCATTTATTTTCAGTAATCTTTAGCTATCTCAATTCTACCACATGATATTTTTTTTTCTGGGGAATTATTGCCAAAAAAAAAAAAAAAAAAAAAAATGGAAGCTCATGCTGATGTTTATCTTTAGGTAATATCAAATAATAATACAATTCTTACTATAGTACAGGGTGTCCCATATACAGTATAATGTTTATAATATACAGTACTGTGCAAAAGTTTTAGGCACCCTATTTTTTTAGTACCAAATTTGTTATAGATGTTTTATTTTATGACTTCTACATTATCAAGTCAGTACAAAAAACATTTTAGATTCCCAAACATTACTTTTCTAGCACAGAATTAAATGTTACAGAAAAAAAACACAATGAAGGCTGCTGGGTTTTGCTGCAAAAATCAGAAGCAAGTGCGAAAGTCAAAGTCTCCAGAAGAACTGTGGCTGGGTCTGGAAGATGCTCAATAAAACTTACCAGCTCATTTCCTTATAAAACTGCACTAATTGTACCAGAGACTACTATTTTTATTTTTATTTTTATTTTTTTTGTCACACCAAATATTGACTTTGTTTCATTTACTACTGTTTGCTGCTCTTTATGGTATTTTTTTTTTCTAGAAATGTAGAAATAATTTCATTATTTTGAAGGCATCTTTGCTCTACAGCATTTCTTTGCATGTGCGTAAAACTTTTGTACAGTACTGTATATATACACATACATATATACATATATATATATATATATATATATATATATAAAAGCCTTTAAGAATGCCATTCACAAAAGAAGAACTCATGGCTGGATCGGGAAGCTGTCAAAATGTTGAGATTGTGATGAACAGGAAACATGGCAAGCACATCACGCACGACACTGTTGCTAAACTTATTAACAAATTCAAAAAGACTGGAAGTGTTGTGGACCAACCGAGAAGTGGACGTCCACGAACATCCACTGACAATGGCACAACCAATGTGTGCCAAACAATGGCACAACTATGTGCCAACACATAGTCCCCTATGTATGGATACTTTTGGGACACCCTGGAGTTTTAATCCTACTACAGTTATGAACAGTTCTTGCTAAAGGCAGAACTAACACCGAATGAAAGCATTTGGTAGACTGTGAGTGTAGTTTCTGTTTTGAGGGCTCTATGGGTTACTGCTGAACATATGAGGGACTCGGTAGAGATCAATCTCTATTGGCCTTTTTCTTTCCCTCTGCTGACCCCCATCCCACCCCCATGCTGCTGGGAACAGCATGAAGGCCATGCATGGCTTCCATGCATGGACCCTTACATCTCACACATGTAGCCAAACAGTCTTTGGTCAGAGCAGGCTGCTTTATACGCACTGCGCTAAACATGTGTTGTGGCCAAAGTTGCATCAAAGGTCAGGCAGCTAGGCTTTGAACACTTCAAAGCAAAGGCTTTCAAGTTTTATGGCAGGTGTAAGCAGGGTTTGCTGACCAGCCCAGGGTGGTCTGAGCCCTGGCCTGGAGGAGTTCATGCCCAGAGGGAGGGAGCAAGCAAGGAAAGCAGTGACCAGACTGTCCCAAACGTCTTTATGCAACGCTTTATGCAAAGCTGCAAGGCTGTGTGCACACGATCACTTCAAGAGTCTCTGGTTTCAGACGACCCCAGCAGGGTATGGCTGTGTCCCCCCAGACTCGGGAACAGATCAAGCGGGCAAAGGGCAAAGTCTGCTGCACATCCCTTCATCCGACGTCCAGCACTGATTCCGCTGCTGTCAGCACACACCCAGGGTTCCAGCAAGTTCATCAAATCCAGTCAAGACTTCCTCAGCCATGGTCTTAAGAGGTTTATCACTAAGAGATCATGCATGACTATTATACAGTGGTCTTCTTTACACAGCTGCGCCATCGTGTCATACTTAATGCGGGTATAGTATTACTTCAGCTATTAACTCTCTATTAAGAATAAGACCCGATTGTTTATCTGAAAAGTGTAATTATGGAGTGAAGTGGCTGTTTGATGGAGCTCCGTTGACTCTGTAAGCTAGCCTGCACATTGTGAAAAGCCATTAGAGGCGGCAGGGAGCAGAGCAGGTGTGTTTGTGTCGCTTCACAGATGGTGTGGAATTCAGCTTTAATGAGTGGAAAGACAACACTTCAAATGAACTTTTATCTCTGACGGAGGGTAAAAGAGACAACGAGACGAGCAAGTGCAGATGAAAAGGATGAAAGTGTTTGGTGAGGTCATTTAATAATCTACATTTAATTTACTATATATACACACAGGCCCAAAACATTTAATCAACCCAGCCATTAAGGGAATGCCATACTCTGGTATTTTGTATCAAGACTCACTTTGATAACAAAAAGCACATCAGGAAATACAGCGAGTTCTTGTGGATTATCATTACTGACTGCTTCAGTGCAGCCGGTTAAACATTACTCTCGCTCTATGTGAGGGCATGATTTTTTAAAATCCATCTGTTGTTCTATGAGATGGCTAATGTCGCACTGAGATGATTAAAAGAACATTACCTGGGTTGTGAGATTCCCTGAATGAGAAGAACGCTGTATGGTAAATTGCTTGTTTTCTGTATTATGATTAATTGAACTTCCACCATCACATTTCAACGCACTTTGTTTTTCTGTCCCCAGTCATCTCTTATCATTAAAGAGAAAATCAGAATCTCTCTCTTGGAGTCCAATTAAAGATTTGCATTGCTATATTTTTCACTTTAATTACCGAATACAAAGCAGACTATGACTTATTTTGTTATTTATCAGGCAGCACTGAGGAAAAGAAAAAAAAAAAAAACCCTCATCAAGTATACAGATAGCTGAACCCATAATTACTTTGACAAAACAAAGGGAACAGTAGCATGTATAAGTCTTTATAGACTGTATAACAAACACTGCATTAATTACGGCTTCCATAAATGACTTAGGTGTCAAATATTTGTAAAGGAAGGATGTGTTTATTCCAAATTGGAAGTATGAGGCAACAGCACCATTTATTAAAGGAACAGAACAAAAGGCAGTCACAATAAGTCCAGACTCTTAATGCCAAAACAATCATTGCTGGAGAGAATGCAGGCTTCACTGATGCAGTGTTTGGCACCAGAGAAGCATCATTAGGTTCTTGCCAACAGTAAATCTTCCCCTGTGAGCACATAGTATATGCTTCAGAGATAAAACAGGGGGGTGGAAAGCTGCAAGGGCTCACGGCAACGCACAGTTGATGTTATTAATTCCATTACACCCCACATTGACAAAACAGTGGGACTCGATTCAGTGTCATGGCGGCGTCGTAAAATGGTTCTTTGTTGAGATAATACACAAAATGTATGCAGTTTGTGACATTTTCTTGTGCTAAACGCTCATACAGCATGATGAAAAGTGGTGCTGAGCTACACCGGGCCATAAGGATTGAAGCACTGTTGAAATCCAGCATCCTCACAGTTCCTCAGCCCTCCCTAACCTCTTTTTCACAAATGACTGAATCTCCCATACCCTAAACACACTTTGCCATCGGTCTAAGGTAGCAGAAAGCAGGCTTGGCTCATGCCAATGAGATCGCGTTCCAAGCGCCGATAAGCGACCGAGGATGGCCTGCAGAATTTAGTGACTTGGCGAGGCTTCCTGCTGGAGCCCCGATTTCCTCTGCACTTCCCCAGCACCTCCTTTGTGTGACCCTGCAAATATCCTCTGGGCCTGCTCGTTACCCCGTGCAGCCAGCGTGGATCAGCACGCCGCTTAATTTGGCACCCAGAGATTCGCTGTGCTCTTCAAAACGCCACAACGAGGAAAGGAGAGAAGGCAAAAATCCCGCCGGTCGTTATCAGACAGTAGCAGATGCATGCCGTTGCACATGTTTGGGTTTTAAAGAGCCACTTTCTTTCTTTTTTTTTTTTTTTAGACTTTTTACATCACAGTGTGTTACTGTAAGTCATGCGCTGAGTTTGATTGTCTTTTTGATTAGAAATGGCTTACAGCTACAGACAACGCAAGCCTCAATGATACGGTGATAATCTGGAAGAGAAGATAATAATAATTAAATTCTGCTAAGGATGTTTCAGACTTTCAGGGTCACTTTTTTAGCATTTGTATTTAAGCACAGTAATTATAATAAAAAACTCAGAAATTTCACATTTGCCTAAATGCTACATTTGCATGCTTTTCCACCAATCAGATTATAGGAAAATATCACCTCAAAGTGGATTATTATCCAATAACAGACCAGTGTTTTATTCCACTTATACAGCAACATTTACCGAAGATGGCAAGTTTTACATTTATAAATGAATGACACGTTATGTCTTTTATCCGTTTATAGTTACGTTTAATATTCTGGAATATCCACAAGGCAAGTTATAACTCATGTTAATGCAGCTACAAACAGTCACTTCAGTGCTATCCTCTCTTTTTTACTTTCTATCTTGTTAAGTTAATAAGCCCCCCCCCCACCCCAAAAAAAAAAAAAACACAAAAAAAAAACACAAAAAATTTTTTTTTTCATCTCTGTAGTATTAGCTTTAGATTATATGGATCATTTACCATCCAATAGTTTCAGTATTACTGCTGAAAAAAATCAACACCTTCTGACCAATCAGATTTGAGAATGCAACAGCAACAGCAACTTTAGTATAAATAATAATAATAATAATAATTTGATTTTCTATATAAATGTGATGCAAGGTTCCTGATACATGGTGAACATTTTGATCTTCATTTTGATCCCTCTTTCCATGACAACTGGCCAGCGTTGTGTCAAGTGGAGGTGGTGATGGCCACCAGGTTCTCAGTGGGCACTGTGCCCTCTGCCATCGGTCAGCCAGAGCCTGGATGCTGGTGCTTGGCATGGTGGTTCTGGGTGTGACATGTGTTTCCATCCAAAAGAGCGCTAAAGCAATGGTAAGGCCAGACAAGATGTGCCCATTCGCACCATTGAAGACCCAACATCCTGCTGAGCCAGCGGGCAATCTCTGGCATCAGTGCAGGCTCCAATCACCGATTCTGTTTTGACATGTCATTCAGGAGGATATAATGGGTTATACACACAAATAGAGAAAGAGCTTCATGCACAAATATGGATACTGAGAGCAGGTCTGAAGATGAGCATTTACGGGATAGTTACCCTGGGACATTCCAGATTAATGACAGACAAAATGTTCGGTGCAACATTGTGTCCTCTTTTATACTGTACGAGTACATTTGAACATTTAATCAGGTCAGAATAATACATTTGGTGTACACTAACATCGCTAACATTCTGTCAGACAGGAGGTTTACACCAGACCCATGGATTACTAAGTGCTTCTTTTCCTTTCACTGTAAGTGCCTGCTCTGTAATTATCCTGGCAGCTACTGACTCCGTGTCTGCTTCACAGAGCAAAACCCACACAAAACAATTAGGGCAGTGCACGCTGGAAACAAATGTGGCTTGTACAAACAGCAGGTGAGAGTTGCAAGACACATCTGCAAAGCTTTAACTGGACACTGTAATTGTGTTGCACAAATACAGTACAACACAAGCTAACACATTAACAACCTTTTACATAGCTTTTGGTATAGAAAAAAAAAAACTGTAAAAGCATGGTAATAAAATCAAAATCACCATGTCTAAGCAACAGCGAGAAAGAGAGAGACAGTGTGTGTGAGAGAGTGGGAGAGAGAGATAAACTGGCAAAACTTATAGTATAAAAGTTGACGTGATGCAAAGTGTCAGATATAATTTTGGGCTTTCTGGCTTGGCTGCAGCTCTGCATGATATGGTCTATTTTTTCTGGAGGTGAGCCAGGCCTGTCTGTTGAGCTGGATGAGTTTCTGGGATCATCTCCAGACTCCCTGGAGGAAGTAATCTACATTGCAGAATCCTGGAAGTACATGGACTTGGAGGACAGGGATGCAGGTGAACATTCCTTCTCCGCAGTGCAGATCCAAAAAATCAGTACATGGCCAATAAGTTTAGAGAAGATGACATGGAAATATGATGTGTTCATGTACGACGGGTATGATAAATCTCAATGCTTAGTAGTCTGCTAAATCAACTACATTAAAAAGTGAAAGCAGACCTTATGGTATTCTCTTCATCTGTAGGGGAAAAAAAGAGCAGAAATCAGACCAAGTAGTTTTAATGGATTCTAGCACAGATGTAAAGACACAAGTGTTCATCATCTGACTCCCAAAAACATCAGCTGCTTTAAAAGTGCCATTAATAAACCCATTTGACCATTTGAAGATAATGACCCATACATTGCACTGCTGGGGTCAGATGCTTCTCGGCATCTATAAACAACTTAATATTTGAGATATCAGACATAGAGCTACAAATCTTCAGGATCGCAGTTATATAACACTGAGAGGCTCATTAGCTGATGTAAAAAAAAAAAAGAAAAAAAAAGTTAATTTTCCCCAAAGTGAAGTCACATACATCAGGTCAGATGGTGGAGCGTTATTTCTGTATACTGACCATTTTTCTCTCTGAGACATGGGGAGGGGGTGTAATCTACAGAGTCAAATCATAGGTCTACAGATGTTTTCAAGGCGTCTGTTTTTTTTCTGACAGTAGCAGATTATCCCCTGTAGCAAAATCTCATTAAAGAGCAATTTACAGAGCTGTGCTGATGTTGCCATCAACCAAAAATTAAAGGCATTAATTAAAGAAAAAAAAAAAGTTTTATGAAAAACGTTGAAGTTTGCAGAAGTCCTTGGAAGGAAAGGATGATCCAGTAATATGGAAGAGCGACTTGATAAACAAGCAAACAAACAAACAAACAAACAAACAAACAAACAGAGTCAGACAGACAGACAGACAGACAAACAAACAAATAATCTATCAATCTTTGGTAAAGGCTTTATCATGGTCAGGGTTTGGGTGGAATCCTAAACCTATCCCTGGAACATTGGGAATGGGGTGGGAATAATAATAATAATAATAATAATAATAATAATAATAATAATAATAATAATAATAATAATAATAATAATAATAATAATAATAGATAGATAGATAGATAGATAGATAGATAGATAGATAGATAGATAGATAGATAGATAGATAGATAGATAGATAGATAGATAAACCCAGTTACGCAAGGACGGTGCGTATTCTGGGCCAAAAGAGCGGTATTTAAATACACACACACACACACACACACACACACACACACACACACACACACACACACACACAGAGAGAGAGAGAGAGAAACTCAAGCTGCTTTTATCCACCACTACATCACTCGGTCGTAACGCGCATTTTTTGGTTCACCTGGATGAAAGGCTCAATCTCTCACAAACCAAACGTGAATTTAACACACTGTGACTGTGATAGTTGGAACACCAAGAAAATCGGAAGTGATGTAATGTTTTATTCAAAATAAAGCAGCCCTCAAGGTGCTTGCCATGTGCGACTTTTATAACATGTTGCGCAAATAGCGTTTAGATGTGTAACACACTGTGTGGTGTGAATATGAAAATGCAGCCTATTACAGGTTAGGCCTTGTGGTTTCTCTCTCTCTCTCTCTCTCTCTCTCTCTCTCTCTCTCTCTCTCTCTCTCTCTCTCTCTCTCTCACACACACACACACACAGACACACACACACACACACACACACAGAGAGTGAGAGACAGAGAGAGAAAGAGAGAGAGCATGCGCTCGTGCGAACCCTCCAAGTCTGCTCGATTTGGAGAGCTGGCATGACGGGAACGGTTCTGTCTAAGATTTTCCACAGCTTAATTTCGAGACTCTACACAGGGTTTTCATAAAGAGCTGATGTTTACGGCTAAAGTACGCTGATATTTATGGCTGTAAAACATTCATGTCAGACTCACGGACACACAGACACACACACACACACACACACACACACACACACACACACACACACACACACACACACAAGAAAATTTGGAAACAATTTGGAACAAGTAGAAAAAACAGCTGCGGAAAAACAAACAAAAAAAAGGATTAAAGATTAAAAACATCAGTGTACTACTAAACTCACTTTTTTTCCCCGTTTGAGAAAAGAGCAATAATTGGTAAGGACCGCCAGCTGGACGTTGACTTAAACCCCTCACCCTGGTGTGTTTTCTCTTTTCCAAACTGTTTTCCAGCACGATATTCCAGCCGGGTTTACACTGAAAGACAGAAACCCTTAGATTTTAACTTTTTTTGTTTTGTTTGTTTCTTAATATTCCTTTTATTTTTTTTATTGACTTAAAAATGGAGAAAAACAATAGAGATTTGCTTTGATAATGCGCTTTAAACATTCAAGCGAATATTACACACTTTTCGTTAGGTAGAAATAATAATAATAATAATAATAATAATAATAATAATAATAATAATAATAATAATAATAATAATAAGGTAACCTGTGAAACACGGTGTTAAATCACATTGGTTCTTGGGTTTGGAGTAAAAGGCTGGTAAGTACATGGCTCCTGGGAAAGATGGAGCCAACATGATTTATTGTTATGGAGAATCATGGAGAGCTACTGCAGACCGCGATAGGAACATAAAAATATAACACACGCCTAATACTGTTACACACAGCCGTGATTTATACACGCGTTTATGATGAGAAAACGGTGCAATTAACTTCTACACACTGCGCGTGAGTGTAAATAAATGTGCGTTAATATGCAAGTGTTTTTGCTGGGGAATAAACTACAACGTTCAGGGAAAACTAATGCAAAGGTGCAATGATGTTCTAATTCTTTGTATTAAAATGTTAAAATAAAAATCGAATTTAGAATTAAAGTAATTTTTTGTATTATTATTATTATTATTATTATTATTATTATTATTATTATTATTATTATTATTATTATTAGCGTTGTTGTTGTTGCTATTATTATTATTATTATTATTATTATTATTATTATTATTATTATTAGCGTTGTTGTTGTTGCTATTATTATTATTATTATTATTATTATTATTATTATTATTATTATTATTATTATCTGTTTTATTACAGACGTAGCCACAGTATTAATTGCTTAATTAATTAACTTTTTATTTACTTTATTTAACCATGGAAGTCTCTTCAGATTAGCAAAAAATATTCTGCAAGAAAGTCCTGGCCAAAATAGCTTCACTATTCACACACACATACACACACACACACACACACACACACACACACACACACACACACACACACACACACACACACACACACACACACACACACACACACACACACACACACACACACACACGTGTTAAAACATTGACAGTGACCCAAGCTATCCTGTTAGTTGCATTTTCAGTGACTTGGTGTTTACATTAAGAGGGATATAATCGATAAACGACATTTTTTTTGCAGGAAGAAAAGGCCGATTTTTAGCAGAAAGACAGAATTATTTCAGAGCTTCAGTGTTAAACCCTGAGCAGTAAGCCTCCCAGAGCTCCTCTGACTTCTTTGCGGCTTTCAGTCTTGCCAAACACATCAGCTAAAATAAAACCACTGCACTGTACATGTCCTGGCCACAGAAATCTACATCCGAATGACATTTATATATATATATATATATATATATATATATATATATATATATATATATATATATATATATATATATATATATATATTTAAAAAGACACAGATATATAAAGTACATATATTTATTTAGTGCTATTTATTTTCCTCCTCTTAGTACCACCTGCTGATTCTGGTTAACTTCTTCATCTGCTCGTGCGCATGCGTACTCCTGGCGTCAGAAAAACAAAAATGGCATTGGTTTGTTTGTTTCATCCTTAAAACGGAAATCATTTGCAAGAAAATTACAGGCCCCAAGAGGGGGGAGCGGCTTTTTGGCATACTAATTTTGTTAGACTTTAGTCTCCCGTGGATCCAAAAAACGAAAGACAGACACCATTAATGAGGGAGACCGAGTTTATAGCTCATTCACTCTCACCTGGACGGGGCAGAGAAAAAAAAGGGATGGGGTTTGACTTATTTTAAAATCAGTTGGGTT
>CM042564.1:5371241-5441241 GCA_023630585.1 Cranoglanis bouderius | reverse complement strand
AAAAATATATATATTTAAGTTTAATGCATTTACATTGTAATGTCTTCATAAAAGGAATTATTGTCATTTCAATTTTGTTTAGCTATAACAGTGTAAAATAGAAGGTGTATAATATGTGAGTGTGTATAATGTGTTAGGAATGCTTATAGCATGTTACAAATGTAATCACAAGTCATTTATATAACATGAAGTAGATGGGTAGACGATGTCACTTAGATTTTCTTTAGCTATCAGAGTGTAAATAAATAAATACAACAGTGTGTATAATGTGTTATAAATGCATTATAGCATGTTATGAATGTCTTCATAAATCATTATACTGTATATATCTACACTTTGTAGAATATTTATGCGCTTTATAAACGGAATTAATGTCATTTTGATTTTGTTTAGCTATAACAGTGTAAACAAGAATGTGTTATGGATGCAATATAACATGATATGAATGTATTCACAGTTTATTATAACGGAGATCTTTATGGAAAGTGTTGCAGTTGTTATTATGATATCATTTTTAAATCGTTAGACAAAAGGGTGATTTTAGGGGGACAAAATGCAAATATAATTAATTTACAGTGTGAACTTTGGAGAGGAAAACACAAACTGCACAAAAAAATCTTACATATTACACACGTTTTGTTAGGTAGAAATAATAATAATAATAATAATAATAATAATAATAATAATAATAATAATAATAATAATAATAATAACACATTCACAATTAATGCCAGTTATTGCATTGTTTATAGCTGAGAGAAAACAACAGTAATGTGTGTCTCCAGTTGAGTTTGTGACTCTTGGATGTGTCAGCAGCTGAACACGATCAGCAGTGGACCTGATGTACAGATCAACGCCTGACTACTGTCTGTCCTCCCCGTCACTCTGCCTTTTGTATTTATAGACTTGCTATTCTCTCAGCACAATGGCCTCCATATCAAACATTTTAAATGATGCTTGAAATACCAGTCACTTGACTTTGATGTCACAGGCAATTAAATCCAACCTTCCCCTTTCCCGGTTAATAACAGCAATCTTTCCCAGTCTAGTGCCTAATTAATATGTGCTATTTGTCACTTTGCGGTGACACATGTATTTCAGAGGGAGAGTCGCGGAGAGGACAATAGCGTAAGACGGGTCGAGCTCTGTCATTAGAAAGCCAGCCGTCACTCGTGCTTCCTCTTTTCCTGATCCGAGCTGTCTATCTGTCTTCCTGCTGGATTACAGAGGAATCCCACTCACAAGGAATGCGGTCCTCGTGGAATTGGGTCATACATGCATGCGTCATATATATTATTTTTAATAATGTCTTTTAATAATTTGTTTTTGTTTGTTTGTCCAAAAAAACATTGATCTGTCTCATTTCCTATATTAATAAACATGATATTTTTCTAAAAAAAAAAAAAAAAAAAAATCACCTTTGAGCACTTTTATTTGGGGACGCTCAATTGCCTAAGCAATATGATGCCTCATTTCAAAATCAAATTGTTTTCGCAAAGCTGATGGGACGTGGTTTGTTTGCATATTTTGATAAAATGAGCCACACCGTTATCATCACCCGTTTGACAATAGCAGGACTCGATGCTCCACTGGTCTGGAGAAGGCCCTCGGAACAGCCCGTCATTATTATATCTGATCTCTGTGAACACTCATGAATTAAGATGTTATATCACAAGTGGAAACATTTTCATCATGCACTTTTATGTACATTTGTTTGCGCCACACTTGAATATTCATTTATATGTACAGTATGTTATCTCGATTTCCTTTGGTCACATGCGGAGAAGTTCGGTGCATAGGATTTATCTAAATAAAACGTATAGATTATTAGCATAATCCGGTACAATTGTGCGTCTTTGAAATGTGAAAGGCAATAATGTGAGAGCCATGAGTGACATTCATTGGACTGACTCTGTAATTAGAGCCACGTTTGTGTGTCTTGTCAGTGGCAATTTCAGCAGTCGCACAGCAGGTAGGAGGGCAACACTGTGGACAAATTAGCGATAGCGAGATATGACCAGCAGGCATTTCCACGTCCGTTACATTCGCAAAACACATTCAGACAAGCAGTGGAATTTCAATCATCAGCAGTGGTTCCTGAACAACAATGCCTGCACTGAAAACAAGTCCTTTCCCCTCACACACACACACACACACACACACACACACGCTCACTCACTCGCTGGTAAAGAATGCCGTTTATACTGTGGTGATCCACCTAATGTACCATGTAGTGCACTACCACTAGCGTTTTATGCCACACTGGAAGAGCCAATTAATTTGCATAATTCAGCACACCGTTGCCATGACTCTGAGGCAGGAAGGGGGCGCCGCAGTCATCACGTCTGGGTCACGTGACCCTCATTCCGATTCATCTTCACCCTTCAATTAATTACACTTATGACAAGACCGAAGCCCGTGGCCACCCGTAGGCCTCGCTGATATACTCCTGCACGTCCAAAATACCCTCCTGCTTTAACTGAACACCTTCGCATGCAGCCCCCGCGCCTTAGGCGGAATAAAATTAATATTTTGTTTCCCATCTGGAAGACTCGGTAAAATTAATGAGGGAAGGAGGCCTGTAGCGAGAGCAGAACTCAAGGATCAATCTGCGTGCATGCACGTGCAGAGGCGAGGAAGTGATTTTGGATTTTGTAAGGCACGTAGGTGGCCTCGGCATGCCCAAAACCTCCCTGCACCTCCTCGAGGCTTCTGCAAATGAGCGATTACTCGGTGTCCTGATTTCAGCTTAGTGAAACACAGTGACACATTCGAATGCTTTTCTTCAGTGATTTAAACAATATGTTCAGTTCAGCGAGTTTCAACAATTGGCTTTGCCATTTGTGTCGTCCCACTGATATTACATTTACACGTATGCAGAGGTATGATAAATACATTTTAAACACAAGCTGGGCAAATATATAACTTCAAACATTAAGAAAACATATTGTAGATGCTCCTATTTACAGCACTACAGTCATGTCCAAGCTCACTATACAGTAACTACACTTTACCATCAAATGTAATGCTTCAAAATGTAATATCTTAGGATTGAAACATCCTTTAACATCCATTATAGTTTATGTAAAATGTGCATTCTTAGTTCATTCACTCAATTATGTTACTTGAACACGCTCATGGCGCAAAATATTTGGATTGTTCCACAAGTCACATGTTCAAAAGGAAGTTCTGTCATTCTTTTATCTTTATCTTTAATGATATTATGATATTGACTGATGAAGTCACTTTGAAAGTACAACTCTGTTACAAATTACAGATTTAAAGTACAGCCTCAATTCCAAAAAAGTTGGGACTCTGTGTAAAATGAAAATAAAAACAGAATGCAATGATTTGCAAATTTCATAAACCCATATGTGATTCACATATAGAACATAGAAAACATATCAAATGTTTAAACTGAGGAAATGTACCATTTTAAGAAAAAAATAAGGTAATTTTGAATTTGATGGCCGCAACACGCCTCAAAAAAGTTGGGAGGGGGGGCAACAAAAGGCTGGAAAAGTAAGTGTTACTAAAAAGAAACAGCTGGAGGTTAATTGGCAACAGGTCAGTAACATGATTGGGTATAAAAAGAGTATCTTAGAGATCTTTCAGAAGTAAAGATGGGCAGAGGTTCATCAATCTGTGAAAACCTTTGTGTACAACTTGTGGAACAATTTCAGAATAATGTTCCTCAACGTAAAATTTTAAAGAATTTGAATATCCCATCATGTACAGTACATAATATCATCAAAATATTCCGAGAATCTGGAGAAATCTCTGTGCGCAAGGGACAAGGGCGAAAATCAATATTGTATGCATGTGATCTTCGGGCCCTCATGAGGCACTGCATTAAAAACAGGCATGATTCTGTAATGAAAATCACTGCATGGGCTCAGAAACACCTCCAGAACTCATTGTCTGTGAACACAGTTCGTCATGCCATCCACAAATGCTGGTTAAAACTCTATCATGCAAAGAAGCCATATGTGAACATGATCCAGAAACGCCGCCGTCTTCTCTGGGCCAAAGCTCATTTAAAATGGACTGAGGCAAAGTGGAAAACTGTTCTGTGGTCAGACGAATCGAAATTTTAAATTATTTTTGGAAACCATGGAAGCCGCGTCCTCTGGACTAAAGAGGACTAAAGAGGAGAGGGACCATCAGCACTCAGTTCAAAAGTCTGCATCTCTGATGGTATGGGGCTACATTAGTGCCTATGGAATGGGAAGCTTGCACATCTGGAATGGCACCATCAATGCTGAAAGGTATATGCAGGTTTTAGAGCAACATATGCTTCCATCCAGGTTCCATCCTATCTTTACTTCTGAGAGACTCTGCCTCTCTAAGATACTCTTTTTATACCCAATCATGTTACTGACCTGTTGCCAATTAACCTAATTAGTTGCAAAATGTTCCTCCAGCTGTTTCTTTTTAGTAACACGTACATTTCCAGCCTTTTGTTGCCCCCGTCCCAACTTTTTTT
Organism: Cranoglanis bouderius; assembly: GCA_023630585.1. Lineage (NCBI taxonomy): Eukaryota > Metazoa > Chordata > Actinopteri > Siluriformes > Cranoglanididae > Cranoglanis > Cranoglanis bouderius. The sequence continues at coordinate 5,436,755 of CM042564.1, read as the reverse complement.
GAGATGTGTTGCGGCCATCAAATTCAAAATTACCTTATTTTTTTCTTAAAATGGTACATTTACTCAGTTTTAACATTTCATATGTTTTCTATGTTCTATTGTGAATAACATATGGATTTATAGGATTTGCAAATCATTGCATTCTGTTTTTATTTACATTTTACACAGCATCCCAACTTTTTTGGAATTGGGGTTGTAAATTATAAATTTAAAAAAATCTTTAAAAATGTAAATCAATAGAACATATGTACTGTTCATGACATTAGGATAAATGCTACTTAACATTTGGTTTATTTGCTCATTTTATGCTAAATTCCTCCCACCTCAACCATGTTAATGGTGGTGAAGAGCTGAACATCTGGGCTGTACATCTTGCAGCAGCGAGCTGAACACGGAGGCAGCACAAAGCATGGCGTGATGCCCACTTCTACACGGGGAGAGATGCTGCGCCCTCAATCTCCACCCTACAAGAGCGATAAAGCCTCGCTGCGAGTGTTAGTGCTGCTTTCATTTATTTTATTCATACGTTACATTCGTCTGTGCGCTCTAATTTGATCAGAGTCAATAGAAAACATACACATAAATAAATAAATAAATAAATAAATAAATAAATAAATAAACATAGAACAGACATTTTGTAGAATTGAATAGTTTCAAGATCTGTCAAGTTTTTCATTGTTGCATGAAGCTGATTATTGAGTTCTCTATCTCTAGCTATCGAGATGCTAAACAGGCTGATGAAAAGCTCTCTATATGCTAAACACCTCAGCGAGCCTGGGCTCATAATGTTTTTGACACTTTACACTGACCTCATTTACCCATCACGTCAGTCATAATAATTAGCCTTAAATGTTGATAAATGATGATAAATTCCCCCAGTGACACCACTGAATATTAATGAAAAGGTGTTAGGTCTTCATCTGGCTGCAGCACAGACTCACATTATGCAGGAGGAATCCATCGTGATGCAGAGACAGACTTGTGTTAAGTTACTACATGGATAACAGTACATGAAAATTAATACTTACTTAAATATGAACTAATGATGAGTTAAGGCATGTACTAATCACAAACTAATGAAGAGCTGACTATTATGCGTGAATAACGACCACCTTAAGTTAGTACACGTTTGTTAGTTAATGTATTAATTAACACGGTGGGGTTAAACTAAATCAAACATGCTCTATTAGAAAGAATATGAATTAAATGTGCATCATATCAAACTGTTTACATAATTTGCCATATGCAGCTACGTAAACTAACATCATGGTATGGCGCTGGATTACTTTTATAATTTACATTGATCCTCCGGGTTGAGATGAAAGTTATCAGTGTTTATTATTAGTGCGTCTTTCTAGGTTATAACGAAAAGGAGCATCAGTGTAAATTATGCAAGTAATCCAGATGTTTGTGTACTTAAGGTGGTCGTTATTCACGCATGAATTCATAAGACGCATCGCAGTTAAGGTTAGCTCTTTATTGGTTCGTGATTAGTACATGCCTTAACTCATCATTAGTTCATATTTAAGTAAGTTTTAATTCAGGTATTAGCACATGATTATTCATGTACTGTTGTTGTAAAGTGTTACCGACTTTTTTTATTATTTAAAAAAAAAATACATTCAGTTAATTATTTTGTAAATCATTTTAGGAGTATTTGAACAAGAAATGCATTATGGTATTCATTACAAATAATTAATTAATTAATTAAAAAATCCAGTTAGTTTGGAAAGATGTTTGTATCCTACTGTATATTTCGCACCTGAGACACATGTCTTGTAAGACATGAACCTTAATTGACTGTCGCTGAGTTATGGTGATTTAGCTTAAATCATGTTTTTGTTTTCATTTCAATTACATACCAATGAATCAAAACATGATGTGAAATTCAGCGACTTCATGTCAGTGACTTGAAAGAAAGGGATCAAAATCCAATCTATAAATTAAGACAAATAACCCTAGCCATTGAATTAGGACAAAATTAATGGCACCCTGTAAAAGAAGGAAGTGTTAGTGTGTGTCTACGGTAGCTGATGCTCTGCAGTGGCTGAGCTGCATTACTGGAAGATTTAGCACATGGTTTGTTTCTCAGCTCTCTGAGCTTTGCCTTATATGGAGTTTTGTGGGCGTCAGTAAATGTAAATCAGCTGTGCTTGTAAATCAGAATGTGCTTGGTTATATGCACCTGATTGGCATTCAATCAACATACGCACGAGTACAAAGAAAATCAGAGTTACAAAACTTTTGGGTGGGATTTTAGTGCAGTTTGGCTTTTAACATTTACACAAAACTTTACTAAATGACTGATGTCATAAATGAGGCCCAGTGTCAGAACTTTATGCATAAGTTGTTTGTGTGTATGTCTGAGGCAAGGCATGGCACTATTACAAAGCAGTCTCATATTCAACCTACAAACATGAACAATCCGACAAAACAAAAGGAAACAAAACAAACAAAAAAGAAAAGTCACTGGACACTTGTGTAATGGTGGGAAAAATCAGTTAAACCAGATCATGTTTATTTTCTTTTTCCGGCCTCTTTGCAAGTTGCTTTATTTGTTGAATATGACATGGAAGAGTGCTGGAACAAAAAGATGGAGAAAAAGAGTGAGCAGCTGGATGATAGTGGCAGTTCTCCCACAGAGCTGTCCCAGTCTAATCATACAATCACACACACACACACACACACACACACACACACACACACACACACACACACACACACACACACACACACACGGGATGCTGTCCCTCTGCATGAACTCCTCTGTCTCTCACCTCTCTCCCTCTCCCTCTCCCACACACACACACACACACACACACACACACACACGCACAGAGAAAGAAAAGATGATGTCCGTCACTTTTAAGCATCATTTCAATTAGGCGGTTTAACCCCTCTGGTCAGGCCGTGATTATTTACAAAAAGCTGGTGTAATTTTGTTCGAAATTCTCACTTTCAGCGTGATCACAAAGGCACATGGAGTGGATTTCACATCGCTCTCAATCTGCTATTGACCTGCAGCTGATAGGGTCACTGCACGACTGAAAAGATGTGCATCATCCACCTGCCAACATCTACTCATCCTGTAATGTGCACACACACACACACACACACACACACACACACACACACACCCCTAATCTGTGTAATTATGCCATTTACTTTATATTGAATGTGATATTTTGGATCAAACCACACCATGATCAAAGACGTCAACTTTAATAAGCATGAAAAAAAAAAAAAAACCAACAACAATAAGATATGAGATCCATCATAGCAGCAAGTGTTACAGAGACAGTAGATAAACAAACAAACAAACAAACAAACAAACAAACAAATAAATAAATATCACACTGCAAAAATAACATCTTACCAAGTGAAGATATCTTGAATAAAGGAAAGGTTATCTATTATTTTTCATTATGAGATTATTACTGTATACAACAAATATAAGACAATTTAACCTACTTCTAGACATATTTACTCATTTCAGTCTTAAAAGCTTTTTATTCTTTTAGCAGATACTGGTGCTCTTAAGTCACGTTCATTTCACTTGAAGTGTGTGTGGTTGAAAATTGCACATAATATCGTCCTTCTTCGAGCTTTTACTATTTTAAATAAAAGATGGAGAAAATCTCTCTCTCTCTCTCTCTCTCGCTCTCTCTCTCTCTCTCTCTCTCTCTCGCTCTCTCTTTCTCTCTCTCTTTGTTTCTGGTTTCTGTTTGTGCGCATGCATAGATGTTTAAAAATTTAAATTTGTTTCTGTACCTTTTGTACTACTCATCTTTTTACCTTTAATATCTATCTATATGGAAATGTGGATATATGTAGTGTTCCCTTAAAAACAATTTAAGGTACATAAGTGGACCATAATTTATTTTTAGAACACTGTTTTAAAAAGAACACTACAAACATCTCTCTGGGTAAAAGATACACACTAAAGATACAAAAAGTGTAGCCCTGGACTAAAAATCCAACTGTATTTATTGAATATCTGATATATCAGACTATGCTGCTTAATAGCCTAATATCTAAAATCAGATAATAATCAGATTACTACTGTGCATGTAACTGCACTTGTCAGGTGTCTGGGGCGCTCCGCTCTAGAACTCAGCAGCACCGCGGTTCTTGATCATTAGATCCAGGCTGGGTCCGCTCCGGCACTGCTTACTCATCATCACCTCTAACTGTTTCCTGTTTGTGAGCTCATTAAGAGATGCAGTCAGTATATACTACTCATTTATCTCCAGTCTTTGTGGAGTCTTGCCAATATTATGAGCTTATGGACCAGTTTTTTCACCAATATCTCAGAGGCATCTTCAGTGTCCAAACAGACTAGCACTATGTACCTGAAAACTAAATGCCATTGCTTGCCGTCTCTTATAGCTCATGGGCAAATACTTTTGCACTGGAGATCGCCCAGTCGTCCTTCTGAACATGACTGGTTCACAGACTTAATGTCGTTTTTGAAACTTTTTGAAAAAGTTAAGTACACACTCAGATGATCCACAAAGTGCCACAAAGAACCATGTTATCATAAGTTCCCTAAAAAAAACCCTTATTTAGTGCTTTAATGAACCGAAGTAAGGTTCTTAAAAGTGATGTCAGCAGAACCTTTTCCAGTCCCACAAAGAACCTTATAGGGTTCACTTTTACCTGTTAAGGGATGGTACTTTGAAGAACCAATACACTGCTCTGAAGAACCTATAATGAACAATAAAGAACTTATTTAATCCCCAAAGAACCATATAGCTCAACTCAAGAACCCTATACAATGAAAAATGGTTCTTGACAAGAAGAAGGTTCTTTGCAGAACCTACGTTGCTGTAAAGAACCATTAAACAACCTTTATTTTTAAGAGTGCATTGTAACTTTACATATATTTGATTAACTTAAAAAAACTATTAAAAAACAAAATTAAATAGTATATATGGCATGTACAATATGTTGGATACCCTACTAAATCAGTATATAGTAACACCCCGTTTGGCAGATATTACAGCTTGCAAATGGTTTCTGTGTCCAGCTAGGAGTCTTTCTATTCTTATTTAATGCATTTTCACCCACTCATTGTTACATTTGCTTCAAGAATTTCCTGATATTTAATGGAATCCGTTGCCACTGGCTTCCATACAACCCCAAAGCAAAGGAAAAGTGTTTTTTTCCCCTTTCTTTCTCCAAACATACCTTTGGTAATTGTGGCCAAAGAGGTCCATTTTTACTTCATCAGTCCACAGCAGTTCTTTCAGAATGCCTCTGGTTTATCTAGATATTGTCTAGCATGCATCAGAAGTTCATTTTTGTGATGAGGTCACAGGTGAGGTTTCCTTCTGATGACTCTTCCATGCAGATCATGTTTGTCAGCTGTGTCAGCTAAACCTTCCTGAAGGTCCTTAGTGAAATTTGGGGGGTTTGATTTGCCTTTCTGCCCAGCATATTGGCAGCTCTATCTGTGAGCTTTGTTGGTCTTTCAGATCTTGCCTTGACTTCCACAGTTCTTCATACATTTCTTAATGATATTTTGGACAGTGGGAATTTCATATCCCTTTATAAGCTTACTCTGCTTCTTAGAGGTTCCTTTCCACATTATTATTGTCCATATATTATGAGTTTACTCTCAATATAATAAAAGTGAAAGTGACATGTGAAGGCCAATGTATGGTAACCCATACTTGGAATTTGTCCTCTGCATTTAACCCATCCAAGTTAGTGCACACACGTTAGGAGTTGTGAACACACACACTACAAACCATGAACACACCTGGAGCGGTGGGCAGCCATTTTTGCTGCGGCACCTGGGGAGCAGTTGAGGATTACAGTGGCAACTTGGCAGTGCTGGGATTTGAACTCATGACCTTCCAATCAGTAGCCCAACTTTTTAACCACTGAGCTACCACCGCCTCGATGATGAGAATGATCCTATTATTAATCTGTAATGTACTTTCTACATGTACTGCACCATGTTTTCCTGTTCTTCTATCTTAACCCGTCTGCTCAGATCTGCACATCTAATGCTTCCACTGTCCTGACAAAGATTCCTGCAGAAGGCCTGATAAACGTATTTAGACCTGATGACTACGCCAGCTAGCATCAAAACATGATGGCTATAAATGCTTACAGTTTTGTGGAAGATGCTACACACCTGGCACAGCAAATTTCCAATATTCATACACACGTACATGCTTGTATGATGTTCATGTTGAGATTTAATGGGGAGTGTTGAATTTCAGGATGCGAAGCTCTTTTGGGAAATCATCCACAACACCCCTGTAATCTAGAACACACTGATTGGCGTTTACTTACCCTTTCCACAGCATCCTTACCTCCTCTCACAGCTGGGGAGCACCTATTCACTGCTTTTATTTTCCATATGAAAAAAAGGAACGATATGAGAGTCATGATGGCCTGCTCTTAAACAATACACTGAAAGAAAATGATAGAAACAAACGACGGGCTCATTCAGATTGCACCACGCTTGCTCATCCACATCAATTCTAGGCGTGTGGCAAACAAATGAAGGGAGCGTTTTTGTTTTTTTTTTGTTAAAGAGAAGAGGAAAGCTCTTCCTCTCTCTGTCTTCCCTCGCTGTAAGATATATCTCTGGTCATAAAAGTTGCAGGCAGCAGCTCAGGTGGAAAAAATGTTTTTTTGGTGTAAAAAATGTATTCAATAAATAGCGAGGCCTGCATGGGGCCAGCCCAAGTGTGCATGAAACGGCGGTTTGAAGATTGGAATAATGGAACGAGAGATGAGATGGAGCATGAGTGTACATTAAGCAGTGGAGCTGCACAGCCGTGACAGCCAGCCCTCAGCTGGGAGTACAACTATTAACTATCTTCGCATTCTTTCAATTTCAAATAACGGTCTGTATCGTCATCAGGGTGCATTTTCTTTTTTTTTTTCCCCCCCAGGAACGTTTTTCACTTTGTGTCGGTGCGTCGGTGTGAATATCGTGTAGCTGTGAAGTTCTCCGATGGCACCATGCTGCTCAGGGTTATTCAGAGGGTCATGTTTCGTGGGTTCTGTTACTGTCTGCTCAAGCATGCACCGGTTGTTGTCACAGGCAACGCAATAAGACGAGACCTACGAGATATTATCCACCCATCAGCAACAATCAGTTTTTCAATTACGCCTGTGGAATTGGTCGAGTCTACAGAGATTTCCCAAAAGAGCTTCTAGCAGCCTGAATCTCAGCGTTCTCCATCAAACATCAACACAAAGACATACAGATGTGAACGGTTCAATTTTTCTCACATCACAGATGTTTATTAATACGGAAAGTCTACAGTGTTGAGCATGTAGCATCTGTCTTGAAAGACAACAGTGATACAGAAACGATCATGTGACTGCTATCTAATTATCTGATTAACTTCTTCTGGTACAAAAGAGCTGAGTGAGGTGATGACTATAACGTACTTCATACAGTAACGTTGCTTCTGTGGCCTGGTGAGAGTTTTTGGATGGAGATCATTTTACGTTTACGGCATTTGGCATTTTAGTAAAGCAATTCTTAAATTTAATCATAATCTTTGTCCACTGTATCTCTAGTTACTAATTTAAAGATATGTGACTATAAAAAGTGCTTCCATCCAGCCTATGAATCTGCCTTTTAATTTGAAATAATTTTGACTGAAGAATCTCACTCCAAAAATATTTTTACTAAAAATGATCCTGAATTTAGGCAAACTCAACTAATATTTGGCTTTATTAGACTGTTTTTAAACAAATCTAAGCAGATTTTTTAAATGGGCATTACTCATTTCAAGATTGAAATTGTCTTCTATTGGCAGATAATGTTGCTTATGTCAGGCTTAATGTCTAGAAAGATAATTTTAAGCTTGAAATTAGAAAATCTGGGATAACATCCATTCTTAAAGATATTTTCACTTTCAGTGTATTGACTGAAGAAAGATAGCATGCTACAAAAACATGTTTCACAAAATTGATTTTCCAACAACTGACTTTCAAGTTCCTTCAATTTAGTTTGGAGTGAACCTGGTTTTTTTTTTTTTTGTTTTGTTTTGTTTTTCTCTTTACAGAGAAAATGTCTTGTACATAGTAGTGACACATACACTGCAGGTGAGGTTAGGTTAAATCATGCTTGAATATTCCTTGAAACTTCATCTTTGATTCAAGGAAGAGCGGGCGTCGCAAAACCCCTCAGAGCATGATGGTTTTTCACGGCACAACATGCACAGCCTGTGCTCTTAACCTGATATGTTTTGTTTATACTGTTTTTGCTCCTGTTCTGTCATTTAGGTGTCACCTGATTGTGTCCAGCTGTTTTGTTAGTTTATGATTAGTTAGTCTATACTCTGCTGTGTGTTTCCTGTTTTTCGATTCGATTTTCACATGATGGATTATCCTTTTTTGACACTTGTGTATTGAATCTTCTGGATCATGACTATGATTATTGGAAAGCTCTTAACAAACACCATGCATGTTACACCCTTGCTGATATAAATGGGCTAGCAGGGATAAATCCCCCTTCCTTTTTGAGGAAAAATACATACAAATACGGCATAGTTTTTTTCTGCAATTCAATTCGCCTCATTTGCTATTAACAACTGACTTAAAGTGAGTATTTGTTACTTTTGTGGAACCTGTTGTAAGTAAAAATGCATCGAATATGATGAAGAAATGAGGCTGGGGCTGATTTCTTTCTAACTGTAGATTCATGCAGCCGATCGCTGAGCATCATGTAAATTATTTATACAGAGTGACACGCCCACTAGATTTTGTTCCCGTTGGGGTCAGTTGATTTAAGTCCGCTTTGCTGACATTATATTATTTTTGACATTATGATATTTTTTGGAGCCTATCCCAAGGGACACCCTGTATGGGGTGCCAACCCATCACAGGGCACAATCGCACACACACGTCCATTCACACACTACGGATCATTTATAGATGCTAATCAGCCTACAATGCATGTCTTTGGATTGGGGGAGGAAACCAGAATACCCGGAGGAAACCTCCAAAGCACAGGGAGAACATGCAAACTCCATGCATACAGGGCAGAGGCAGGAATCACACCCTCAACCCTGGAGGTGTAAGATTAACAAGCTAACCACTAAGCCACCGTGCCCCCAGAAATTATTATATGAGTTAGAAAAGAATTCAGAATAAAAGTTCAAAATAAGACCAAGACAAGGTTGCCACGTTGAAATCTAAACTACCTTTGGTTCTTTAGGGGAAAAAATGCCTTGTTGAAGTGAGAAAATGGAGAAACAATTCATAAGTGCAGAACTGAAGGTCAAAAATATAGATGGTCTGAGGTTCAAAATATGCATACTTCTTGATGTCTTGAAAAGCAATGTTGCTCAAAATCCCTCTCTGGTGGAGGAGAAGAGTGCATTCACAGCTGAATAAACCTTTATCTGAGTGCTAAAAACTATAGAATAATTTCATTCCCTCCTCCCTATCAGGGAAAAGACACTAAAGATGGAGTTAAAAATAAAGACACTATAGTTACATGTACTTTTTTTTGACAAATGTGATTCTTTCCACATGGAGAATCAGAGCAAAAACTATTCAGATTGACGGCATCTGCTCAATAATTCACGCCGGCGTGTGTCATTTTCGTGTTTTATAAGTAAATTGTGTATTCTTTTGGAACATGCGATGGCGGTTTTGTTTTGCAGCTGCTGGTGGATGTTCACTTTATCTTTCATAAACAAGCCGAACGCAGATGTTGCCGTAATGTGATTTTCCTCAGCCTATTAACCCTTTGTGAAGCTCTCTTCCAGTTATGCTTTTGTTTGCTTCAGCACATTTCTTCACGAGAAGAAGAAGAAGAATCAGGAGTGGGGAAAAAAAAAAAAACAACAAAAACAACCACCACACTCTATTCAGCATTACCCTCATTTTCTCATCAAGTCGATCCGCCTGCAATGTTCACTGCATTACAATGGCCTCATCGTTCGCCACTATCAGCGATACCTCAGGAACAGGCTTTAGCTATATGAGCTGCTCTAGGCTAATGCTCTCAATTAGGCCCATTCTCGGGCTATGTTAATACCTTATCATTTGGGGTGTTGTTAAAAAAAAAATAATAAAAAAAAAAAGCCCAAAGTTGGCATTACAAAAGACAGACGGCTTGCTTTCCGTCTCCGCATTACACGGCTCCATCATTTACGGCATTCGCATTGGCCCAATGACTGATTATGATTACCTTTTCTTGCAAATATCCAGCTCATTATGGCTGGCGCGCTGGCACTGGGAGCGTGTAGCCCATCTCTCTGGGAGAGGTGGAGAGGTGGAGAGGAGAGAGAGAGTGCGAGAGGAGAGGAGAGGTGGGCTCGTGCATTTGGCTATTAAACACAATGAACGGCCTCCTTTGTTATTAACATCTGTTCATCAGGGAGCGTGCTCGGATAATCACCCCTCACACCTTCTGTTTCTGCTCTCCGACTCACGCAATCAAGGCCATCATTTGGCAGCTGGCAGAGGCCACTAATGCCTCACTCTCTCTCCCTCTACAGTAACCCCCCCATCATCCCTCTTTCCCTCTCTCTCAGCTTCAGCTGTCATCTCTCACAGTTCTCCCGGTCTCAGTTCACCTCCAGACGTCATGTGCAGGTGAGATCCGCTGAAACACAAGAGATACTGATGCACAATGCTTTGGTAGAAAAGTCAGATTTTCCCTTTTTCATTTTTCCTCTAAGATTTATCAAATCCATATAATGTGAATTTGTTTTACTTGTTATTTAGACTGTGGAACCCAATGTTCAGACAAGTCACAAATGAACAAGCATACAAACAAATACACTCACCTGTCATACAAACAAACAAACAAACCAATAATTAATGTATGCTGAGTTCATAACTCGTAATTTCCGACCTCTGACTAGAAAAAACCAAAGAAAACTCCTACTTAACTCGGAATTCGTACTCTGTGACTTGGGCCGGTCTTTTCAACTCCTCAACATGGCTGCGTACTGATTTCAGATTGAGATGGGGGTGGAGTGAAGGGGCATTAGGGAGTGTCTATAAAATGATTGATAGGAGGCCCATCCAAACACAATCAAGCAATTCCAGATTGCAACACAATTTTCCAAACTGTTTTTTTCTCAGAGATGTAACACACTTGCACTGAGATCATGACTTAAACAATTATTTTTTATCATGCTCTACATATTTTTCCATGTTATTTGTGCTTGTAAGAAATCAATAAAAATGACTATTGCACATTGAATCCCTCCTGAAATAAAACAATAAAAACCCTCATAGAATTTGGAATGGTTTTAATGGTTAAAATGGGAATTGTATTGTTTTTAATGGAAACTGTAATAGTCCCTGTGGGTCTTTACTGGTAATTTGTTGCCTTCTATTGGTGGCATGTTATATCTAGTGGATACCATTAAGGACTGATAATGGTAATGGTTTTAATGGTTAGCTGATGGTTTTTAATAGTATTTGTAGTGGAAACCATTAAAAATAGTAAGCGAAAGACTGATCTCCAGTTATCGAAAGCGTTTGGTTGCACTTATTGCTGCTAAATGTGGCAGACACAGATTTTAAGTTTAAGGGGGCAGTTAGTTTTTCACATTGGTGATATGTGTTGGATATCTTTTTTTGCTTCAAAAAAAAAAAAATAAATAAAAACTGCACTGTGTGTTTACTCAGGTTGCCTTTGTTTTATGTTCGTTTGAAGATCTAAAACTATTTTGTATGAGATATACACAAAAACAGAAGAAATCTGTTTCACAGCATGGTAGATAGATAGATAGATGGATAGATAGATAGATAGATAGATAGATAGATAGATAGATAGATAGATAGATAGATAGATAGATAGATAGATAGATAGAGTAGATCATGTAATCCTTTATATTAAAGAATCACAAAGCCCATTAACCCATTGTAGAAAGTTTTATATAAGTTATTTGTTGGACATAAGTTATTATATAAGTTATTTGTTTTCAGCACAGAGCAGGACCTTAAATGACTGAAAGGCTTCTTAAAAATACACACACATGCACACACACATCCACACACACACACACTTGGCTCTGTGAAGGTAACCAACTGTGAGATCCAACTTCTTCCCCATGAACATCCAGTCCTCCTGAATCCGTGGCAGATGTTGTGTGTAACTAAATGCATAAAACGCATAAAATGGATGCAAACACTACAGACACAGGTTCTGATGAGCTGCCAGATGACATTCGGATCATTAGATCGGATAAGTGTGTATATTACATGTGTTTATTTTTTTTGCAAGTGCAGCTCCATCTCGAGCGGAAGCGGTCTCATGAGGTGCCAATCAAGCCATCGTGATTGAGTCATCATGGCTCAGTGTTATAGAGATGTGTGAGTTCCAGGCCCTCATACTGGATCAATCAACACTTGCAATACAATATTTTCCTTCATCTGTTTGGGTGTGAGAGTTTGGCTCTGATTTGGCGTATTGTCTCTAGAAAAAACTATTTAATCATTGTTTTGTTTGTGTCTTTAATAGCTGGCTGGAGAAAGCTTTTCATATGTGGACATCATGGACGCGTTTCATTTTCCGGTTATGCCCAGATGATGTTTGTTTTCTGCTTTGCCTCGTTGTCTTTGCGTCGGTGTGGAGAGCACGCTGCGTCTCCTTCTGTACCAAACAGGAAGCATCTGTCTGAACAGAAAAGAAGAGGAGAAGAGAAGAACAAAGAATACAAGCATGTTTCCTCTAAATATGTCACTCTAGAAGACATCTTCACATCATGCTGTATTGTCCTTCAAAATGGCCGACATGTCTTCTGCATGGGGTTATTTTGCACTGATGCAATTCTGCATATAACAGATCTGAGGACAGGAAGTGTGTGTGTGTGTGTGTGTGTGTGTGTGTGTGTGTGTGTGTGTGTGTGTCTGTGTGTGTGTGTGTACAAATCTCAGCAGAGACCATATGTACGATAACTACAGTCTTTTACCATATGGCTCATGTTGTGGTGAGTGCAGACTTGGAGTTGTGCCTGAATGAGGCGGATTGTGGAACTATAGTGTGCGCAGATCTGATTTTACAAAAAAATAAAATAAAATAAAATAATAATAATAAAATTGGAGGACCAACACAATCACACATTTAACGCTCATAAAAAATAATTAAACCATTAAAGTAGGTTAGCTATTGCAGTTGTTGTTGTTGTTTTTAAAGACAACTTTGTTCAGATGAAATTCAAACAAAGAATATAGCAGAAAGCAGCGACCTGCGGGGTCCAAGCACCCTTTATGGACAGTGTTCATTTCTTGCCAATTTCTATACTAAAGAGACCAAAGATGAACAAGCAGATTGGCTGAGGGAGGTCAAACTTATAAAATCATTAGAAATATACTTACAGATTGGACACACCAAATTTCAGGTCAGTCAGACAATCAGTTAATGATAAATAGCTATTTGAACATAACCCCGCCCGTTATAAATGGCCATGCCCCAAGTTTTGTAAACATATTCAGAATATTGTCTTTAACATGAGTTTCTTTTGTGTGAATCCATCCATTATCATCAATCAGTTATGAGTTACAGATGTTTAATTACTTAGTATTAAACAACAAAAACACTAATTGGTCAGTTTTTGGTTAAAGCATGGTTTTTCATGGATTCTGTTGTAATTTAGCTTCCTGATGATATTTTACTAGATACAGTATCTCACAAAAGTGAGTACACCCCTCACACTTTTGTAAATATTTTATTATATCTTTTCATGGGACAACACTGACGGAATGACACTTTGCTACAATGTAAAGTAGTGAGTGTACAGCTTGTATAACAGTATAAATTTGCTGTCCCCTCAAAAAAACTCAACACACAGCCATTAATGTCTAAACCGCTGGCAACAAAAGTGAGTACACCCCTAAGTGAAAATGTCCAAATTGGGCACAATTAACCATTTTCCCTCCCCGGTGTAATGTGACTCGTTAGTGTTACAAGGTCTCAGGTGTGAATGGGGAGCAGGTGTGTTAAGTTTGGTGTTATCGCTCTCACACTCTCATACTGGTCACTGGAAGTTCAACATGGCACCTCATGGCAAAGAACTCTCTGAAGATCTGAAAAAAAGAATTGTTGCTCTACATAAAGATGGCCTGGGCGATAAGAAGATTGCCAACACCCTGAAACTGAGCTGCAGCACGGTGGTCAAGACCATATTCTCATGATCAACCTTCCCACAGAGTGTTTCCCTTTCAGAAAGACTTACAGTAAAATACAGTATCTCACAAAAGTGAGTACACCCCTCACATTTTTGTAAATATTTTATTATATCTTTTCATCGGACAACACTGAAGAAATGACACTTTGCTACAATGTAAAGTAGTGAGTGTACAGCTTGTATAAATTCTAAGGGTTCATCATGAGATACCAACTAAAGTAACATATTTTTGCAAGGAAAACTCTCTGAAACACATTAAATGTGTTTATATTGACATATTTGAGATGTGATTAGCGATTCTGGTGCTGATTAGTCAGTTGCTGCTGTATGTCCCTTATTGCTGTGAGAAGTTAGGGGCTGTCTTTTGTGCTAACACTGTTATTGCTAGGGCAGTTACACTGGCGTTTAACAGGAGAAACTATTTCTATTTATCTCAAGCATAAGTGGCAATGTTTCGCTGTTATCTCCTAAAAACAAAGTAGCAAGAGCTTCTTTTCCCACTCACCATTTTCCAGCAACATTCAATGTCATATGAGGACTCCAGTGTAGAAGTAGTGGAAATGTTCGAGCAAATAAGTCCTAGAATGCAAAGGCAGAGACTTGGCTTGGCTAGTTAGCAATGTACAAAATGACGGTGGTATTAGCAGGAACGTTTAAGCTTTGGAAGCTGATCTGTTTGTGCAGACCTGAACAGACTAAAGGAATAAAGCACCGCTGCATCTCTCTCTTTAGGTAGAGATGAAACGAGGGCTAAATCCCACTCCACCACTATCAGAAGGTGGTAGAACCGCATTGAGGGTAATGTAGGGACCCATTAACCAAAGTCTACGAAAGAAATTCAGAATTGTCTTACAAAATAAATGTAAGACATTTAACATGCACATGTTAACCATAAAGGTTAATATATAATTGTGCAGGTTGGATTTTTCCTTTAGGTTTGTAGATATATCTGAACTCTGAATGCATGCTTAACGAAGCTCTGAACACCAGCCCCTACTAAACGTTAGACTGATGTGTTCATAAAGTCAGAAGGTAATAGCTTTTGGTTTTCATTGGTTCATTATGGCACCCTCTGGCACTGCTGGTACTGAACAGGATTGAGCTGTAATGCTGGCCGCTTGTGCCATATGCCATCCCTTGGCTGCATTGAGGGAGATGGATATACGCTTCCACTCTTCATTCTTGAGGTAATCAGTGGAGCAGAAGCTCCTCAGAGACGCCACATCACGTTTGAGTCGGATCGAGCAGCTAAAGAAGCTGGAATGTACTCATGGTGTGGTTTTATGCTCTGGGTTTCTGGGAGTCACTCCAGCTCAGGCAAAGGCTGCCTCAGGAGGTCCAATCAAATCCGTTCTCATTGAGTCATCACGGCTCTGTAAATGTTTCAGCGACATCGCTCAGTTCCAAGCACTCATGCTGGATTGATTATTGCACGCTTGAAATTTTTATTTCCTCATTTTCCGTGTGTGTGTGTGTGTGTGTGTGTGTGTGTTTGTGTGTGTGTGTGTGTGTGTGTGTGTGTGTGTGTGTGTGTGTGTGTGTGTGTGTTTGTGTGTGTGTGTGTGTGTGTGTGTGTGTGTGTGTGTTTGGAGGGACTGTGTGGATCAGTGTGTTTATGTGTTTGTGTAGGATTTTGAGTTTCATTTCCATTAAAATGCTTTTGCATCTGGGGTATATCTGTAAAACTAATTTGTGTGTGTGTGTGTGTGTGTGTGTGTGTGTGTGTGTGTGTGTGTGTGTGTGTGTGTGTGTGTGTGTGAGAGTCTCTTTCCACTTGCTTACAGCATTTAAATAAAAGCACTTCCTCTATTTTAATATTTATCCAAACATTTTTAATATTTTTAAGATTAAAATATAAATCCAAATAACAATTATTATTTAAAAAAAACAGTTATTTTTATTTCATTTTATTTTTACATCAGTATTTCATTTTTAAATTATTTGATTTACCATTTTTTTTTTATTTTATCTACTTTTGTGTACTTTTTTATGTCCTTATGCTTATTTTTGCACTTATATTTTCACTTCCTTGTGCATCCTATTACATTTTTTTAATCATTTCATTTTTACTACATTGTAAAAGATAATACAACATTTGTATAAAAAAGTGCTCTATAAGTAAATTTTCCTCTTCCTTTTCTTCTTCTTCTTCTTCTTCTTCTTCTTCTTCTTCTTCTTCTTCTTCTTCTTCTTCTTCTTCTTCTTCCTCTTATTATTATTATTATTATTATTATTATTATTATTATTATTATTATTATTATTATTGTTATTATTAGTGGAGACACTCTTACAGGTTTCCAACATAGTCTCATGCTTTCAAAATAGTAAAAATAAAATAAAATAAAATAAAAATTGATGGAAACGACTTTCCAATCAAAACATCCTTGTTCTTCTGATCTTGTTATTATTTTTCTTTTCCCCCCCACCAGATTTCTCCTGAAATGAGGTTCGAAGTTTGGCGTCTATCAGGCCAGAAACTTTCACTTTCACTTTCCAGGATTGTATCACGGAGAGATCTCTAACTTAAAATGAATAAAAAAATAAAAAGTTGAAAAAAGCAGCCATGTTTTTATCACGCATGTGTGAAACTCTAACCATCTTCAGCATTCTTGTTTTGCGCAGCTAACTGAGCACAGACATTGGTGATATAAGAGGTCTAATATAGAACAAGACCTGCACCAGCAATTACTGAAATTGGCCCTCTCAATCCTCCCCCAAGCCCCCCACATGCCTCCTCCATCTACCCCTCCACCCCAGCCGCTCCATCTCTGATGCGCAGTGGTGTGATCCAGGTTCGACTAATGAAACCGTTTTGCAGGGTGGAAGCATCACATTTAATGACGTCTTCAAGGTCATGTCCTCTTTTCCCTGGTTGCGGTTTGTGTGTGTGTGTGTGTGTGTGTGTGTGTGTGTGTGTGTGTGTGTGTGTGTGTGTGTGTTTTATTCTCCGCCACCTGTTCATTTGTGTGATGTATTCTAATTGAAAAAACAATCAGATTGTCTTCATCTGTCTGGTTAAAGTAGTGATGTGTCCAAAAAAAAAAATGATGACCTCTGACAACACATGACAAACGTGTATAAAATATTGGAATAATATTTAAGGTGTGATTTTATAGGAAACTAATCAACAGCGGGGTGGTGTAATGAAGCAGAGTTACTGTTAACACCCTAAAGTTGATTATTTTCCAAGTACAGCGTGTCCTGAAGTGTTTTATTCCTCTTATACAACAGCAACTCATCAACGATTGATTTTTTTTTTTAATGAACGAATGAATGACACATACCTGTCATCACTTATATCATAAATAAACATAAAAAGTCATTCTCTTCTCCTCTCTCGAAGTTGAATTAAAAAATAAGTAAATAAATTAGCTGTTCATATTATTGAGAAATCAGGAAAAAACTCCAGACTGGTACAAAGCACTGACACTGGAGACTCCTTCCATGGATATCAAACATCTTACAGAAAACCTCACCAAATCAATGATTATACAGTACTGTGCAAAAGGTTTAGGCACATGCAAAGAAATGCTGTAGAGCAAAGATGCCTTCGAAATAATGCTTTCTTTAATGACATACAAACATTTTTCTGTAACATTAAATTTTTTTGCTAGGAAATTAATGTTTGGGAATCTAAAATGTTTTTGTACTGACTTGATAATGTAGAAGTCATAAAATAATAATAATTAAAAAAAAAAATCTATAACAAAGTTTGTACTAAAAAAAATAGGGTGCCTAAAACTTTTGCACAGTACTGTATGTTTCTTTGTTAAAGAATAACATATTTTAATCCTTTTATGTGGCATATCCCTGATACAAGTCCCTGTGAATGAGCTGTTGCTATAGAAACGATAACGCATTAGAATGAGTGTATTAATATAAACCTGTGGGTCGCCACTATACAGTCAGAGCTGCTGTTCTAGAAAATTAATCAACACCTTCTGACCAATCACATTCGAGAACGGGAACCTGTTACAAATGAAAAATATCGTTCTGTACTTTTTTCCCTCCGCTTTGATACATTGATATACCAAACTGGAAAAACACTTCATGCTGTGTTTAGCAATTGTGAACGCAGCCCTCCGAGTGGATTTTTTATTTATTTATTTTTTTGGTACAATTTTACATCTACAATAAATGTCCCGGGGTTTTTTGGCTGCCTATTGATGTTTTATATGCATTGTTGCAGGTGTAGAACTCATATCCATATCCAAATAGATAGCTATTCTTATTCTGTCTTGCGCCAGCGCTTATGTTTCCTCTCTCCCGTCTCCTCGGCTGTAAATTTGATTGTTTAAGAGTCGTTCTTGGTTCACCTTAATTGACATCATTTCATTCACATATTGACCTAACTGCCCATTGCATCACTCATTACCCCCGTTCTCATTCGGTCTCTCTCTCTTGCTCTTGCCCTGTATTTGTATTCGGCTCAGAGCGAGAGAGGAAGTGAGATACTGAAAGAGAGAGAGAGAGAGAGAGAGAGAGAGAGAGAGAGAGAGACTATGCCTCAATTTTCAATCTCTCTTCCACTTCCCATCTTCCACTTAATGGACAGCATTCATCTCTCCAGTGCTCCATTTTCAGTCATGTCATCATTTTTTCAAATATGCAACACACACACACACACACACACACACACACACACACACACACACACACACACACACACACAAACAGATGGTCTGATTTGCCTGTAGTGCTGCTCAGGCAGAGGTGTTAAACCGATGGCCTTATGTGCTTGTCTTTGTATCAAGGGAAAGGATCATAAACACATACACAACCGGAGATGTCATACACACACACACACTCATAGTAAGGCCTGCTCTTTTCTCCTACACACACGCACACACACACACACATACGCAGCCATGCTCGTGTGTAACCAGGGTAAATGCTTTGGACGACGAGGGAGAGATGGATAACAGGGAGCTGATAGATTTTCCTCAGGCGCCGTTGTGGCCAGCTACACACAGGGGGCCGGAGAGAGTGTGTCCTAAGAGTGTGTGTCCTGTCCTGTGCTGCTCGGAGAACAGCGAGGGGGTAAACACATTCCACCTGAGCGAGTCGTCCGTGCTAAAAGAGCTATTAGAGCAAAGCCAGTGGCGCAGGCTAACAGAGCAGATTCGGGACCGCGGGCAGGCTTCTAGCTTATACCTGCCGAGAGAGAGAAGACGTGTTTGTTGTTGTGTGTGTGTGTATGTGTGTGTGTGTGGGAAGAGAGGGGGAGTCTGAGGGTTTGTGTGACCTGCCGAAGTTGACCCCACTGCGGGAGACGGCATAACAGGAGGGCTGAGAGTCCACTACACACCATCAAAGGAAATGAAGGAAAATGAATACTCCAGCACATGAGCTGAACACATACACATCATGTTAAATGTTCACACCAAACACACACACACACACACACACACACACACACACACACACACACACACACACACGCACACACAGGCAGCTCATTCAGCCTTCAGACATGTGTGTGTGTGTGTGTGTGTGTGTGTGTGTGTGTGTGTGTGTGTGTGTGCTCATGAGCAATGGCTTCCTTTCTCAGGGGCTCCAGCATGCTGTTTGGGTGAGATGAGATGGATGACACAGGAAGGAGGAAGAGGACACGCTGCCTGACTGCTAACACTAAACATGATGCTCTTCCCAAAACATTACCACCACAAAAAAAAAAAAAAAAAAAAAAAAAAAAAAAACCTCTTACACCTTTACATATATGCAAACATTTTAAAAAAGAAAAGGCAATTCTTTGAGTATCACAGAAAACATCATTATTTAACAAAGAAAAAATTATAATCATCGATATGAAGTTTTCTGTAAGGAGACATTTATTTATAATTTATGGAAGGAGTCTCCAGTGTCAGCGCTTTGTAACAGTCAGCAGGTTATCCATCACGGGAAAGTGTTCACGGGGAGAAGACCTTCAAATGCTCTACTTTTGAAGGTGATCATTTGCATGCAAGTGTATACTATCTTTTAATATACAGTAATAAAGGAACTGTACAGAAAACGAACTTGCTCTTAAGGATCATGACCCTAAGGGTACTGGCGCTGATCCTCATGTTGACCTTCATGCATTTCTCCTGTGGGTCAAACCACAGAAAAAATAAAGTCCCAAAAACAAAGACCTTCCTGATCCGGTGCTGTTGACTTGAACCCCATGGCCTTGGTCAGCAGGACCTGCAGCTCCGGAGCAAGGGACATGAACAATGTTTCTAAGTGAAGTTGTCTCAGCAGGTGGAGGATCAAACAGGGCCCACCTACGGAGGCCAGCCGGGGGTCGAGCGCCTGCGTCCTCGCTCTGACCCCCCCCAAGAAACAGCCAGGTTCCACACCACTGCAGCTCCTTCTGTTAAAACAACGCTGTCTGGGAGGGTGTGCGCGCTGCATTGGTGCCCCTGAGCACACCAACGCCCCGCTTCATCGGTTCCTGCCTTTGAAAGAGAAATGGAGAAATGCTTGAAGTGCAGTCGATCGTGTCGGAACACATGTGGGCCGTGTTTCAGCGAGTGTGAAAAGGTGAAAATGTGTGACGCACACGATTCGGTAGGGATTATACACTGCTCACTGTTTGTTTTAGTTGTAGTGTATTTTAAGACCTTTTTTTTCAGGACGGAGGAGTTCACTCTTTCCCGTTTGTCGATAACATGAAGGAACGACTGTTTACAGCTTAATAGCGTATAGCATTAAACGTAATTATACCACAGCGCTGTTGAATTCTCGATTCTGATTGGCTGACAGACGTTCTGAGGTGTGCAGTTCTTTTTCAGACATTCAAATGCACAGCTAAAGTAGTTCCAGTCAGGTCTTGACCGCATTACAGTCCCATATCACTTCGCCAAGTTAACTGAACTAACAGAGAACTTAGCCTACTGTCCACCACAGCACACAGACCTAACAACAAACAAAATGACAGAACATTTCGATTTTCCAGAAATAAGTAAGTAATAATTGACGATGGGTCCTTTAATTATTCGAAAAATAATGCGCACCTGGGGTGGTAATGTGGCCACGATGCAAAACGGAGGCTTGAGCTACTGATAGTCAGTTATCGGAGCGAGCGAGAGAGACGTAATGAGACAGAAAAGCCGGTAAAACAGTATCAATATTTATTTATTTATTCGTTATATTTTCTGCATTAATAAAAAACAAAAAAAAAACCCTGTGAACAACTAGGCCTATCGATATTTATTTATTTATTTGTTCTATTTTTATATAATCATCATGAAACGAAAAAATAAAAAAATAAAAAATGTGAACAGTTGATGTAACCACCTCAGAGGGTGCATTATTTATTTGTTTATCTAATAATTCAACGGCCCGTTGTTAGTTATGCCTTACCTATAAATGGATAAAAATTATGACATCTTGTTCATTAATAAATGAAAAATTGCAACCATTGGCATAAGGTGTAAGAAGAACAAAACACTTCAGTCATGCCGTAATTGAAAAAATAAAAAAAATTAAAAACTTCATTGTGGTAACAGTAACTCTGTTTTTTTCACGCTACCCCATTGTTGATTATTTTCCTATAACAGCACACCCTCAAATGTTTTACTCCGTACATACTATAGTCTTTTGTAAAATGGATATGAATATGAACATGTTTCTAAGTATCAAGAAATAGAGAATTTATCACAAAAGTGCCATGCACATTTTTACGGAAACTGGCTGTTTGGCTTCATGAAGAATGTTGTAAAGGCATTCTGTCTATGCAGGTAAAATCCTGTGATTTTCTTTTTCAGAAACATGATCTATTACTTATTGGAAATCTATTCTTTTTCTCTTTTCTCCTGAAACAACTATTGCAGTAGGAACAAATTCGCCATGAGAGACAAAATGCATATGATGCCTATTGTATATAGAGAGTAAAAAACTAGAAAGCGGCCACTTTCTTTACTCAAGAAAGAGTTACTTATCTACTGTAAATAAATCCTGTGGTACAGCTTCAACTTCATCACTCAAGTTCAAGTAGAAAAGTATTATCTCTTATATTTACTTAACGTATGAAGTAATGGTCGACCGATATATCGCCAAGGCTGACATATTGGTCAATATTTGGCATCGGCCAGTAAATCTTCCCGTTCGCCGTATATGTGACAAGCCAGACTTCGACAGCTTATAGTGCAATAAGCGTATTCTTCCTTATTCTGGCTAAAAACACGCCATCTCAGACATGAAGCAGTTGTCTCACAGACAGTAAAATGACCAGTCCTCATTCACTTTAACATGACGTTACATTATGTTACACACAACAACACTCTGTGGTGCAGAGTCTTATTCAAACAGTGCTGTGAGATGTCAGATCCACAGCCCAGCGGTAGCGAACAAGCTCATGGTGAGCTCTCGTGGGGACACAGACATGCAATAAACAAATTCAAAACAAAACTGAAAACAGTTTACCTCACAAACAATTACAAATCTCATGACTGGTTCTTCCTCAGACATGTACAGTACGTCATCTCCGGTAACTTTTAAATAAGACGCTGTTTTCCTGAGGACTCAAAAGCCTGTGTATCCTCGGTCGGGTGAGCTGGATTAGACCTGAACATTGTCTGCGATATAATGTGAGATGGTAAGTTTGAATTCCTAGATTTTAAATCCATAAATTGTCCGTGATTAATGTAATAACATGTCTTGTATTATTTTTTACTAAGAGACAGACAAGCAAAACATAACAGACAGAAATCTTTATTATTCAAATAATATTCTATACTTTGACTTAAGTTAAGAAAGTAAAACAACCTGTTACTGACTAAAGTATGAGATTTATGAGTAACATAACATAGTAACATAGTTATTGTAGATAATATATTCGGAATTACACATACAATTATTTTTTTTTTTGAATGGCTATTGGTCAGATTTGTTCATTAAATTAATTATAAATGCTATCTATATCCTGCCACTGGATTAAAGCATCACTAATTATAAATGCGATTGGAAAGTCAAATTATACAAAAGTTTTTAACTAAAATGTATTTTCTTTTTTTTATTCTTATTTAGATGGCTGGCACAGACACTTATTATTATTTGTACAAGTTTCTGAAGTGAATATTTTTGAAGTTCTTCAGAGAGTATTACATCGGCATCGGCCATTAAAAAACCCATATCGACCAGTAGTATGAAGTATAAGAAAGTTTCACAAACAATAAAGCCTTCATGCTCAAAACACACCAATTTTAGTCCCTGATGCTAAATCTGTGCCACTTTCACCAAGGAAGCAGTGTGGGGAAACATTAGCCAAGGCTAACTAACAACGGCTTTATTCCTAATCTCTCAGATGTTAGCTAGCATGGCAGTTTGTGTTGCTAGCTATTAGCTGAATGCAAACTGCCATGCTACATTTAACACTTTGTATTTACTATCACAGCAGTTTATAGAAATAATTCTAAGCATCTTTCGGTGTAATGCAATGTTCTTTCCCTCCAACAGACGTGATATATTTTTGTCATTCTGCACGCTTTTAATTTCATTTAATTTCCCAGTGTCCAAGTGCGAAGACCCCCCCCCCCCCCCCCCCCCGACAATTTTCTCTGTCTGATGGTTAGATGAAGAACATGAGTGTGAGTGATGGCTGTACGATGGAGGAAACACACAGCTTCAAAAGGACCAGAGGAATGCAAAACATGCACGGAGAAGAAGACTCCAACTTTAAACAGCAGTAGTGCTGCCTGCTGCTGACCAGCTGTCTGTCTCTCTCTCTCTCTCTCTCTCTCTCTCTCTCTCTCTCACTTTCTCTTGCTTCACTCAGGCTGCTGAGTCAGTCTTTGAATAAGAACACATGGAGAGACGATTTTAATCAAAATGTCAAATGTTAGCTATAAACACCGAAACAGTTTCCTGAAACCAAAGAACCTACCTGAGCCTGATCAGTCCAACTCATGTTTTTATGACCTTGATATGACTTTTTGTATACTGCTGCAGTGTTATATCACACCTTACATTCCACTTTATATTCAGAAGAGAAAGACAAGCTATCATTTTATTCTTTTTATATTTAGTACAAGAAAAGTTAGAGAGTCACTTACATACTGAGTATCAGTACTGGGTTGGATGTTGTCTTGAAGCATCAGATTGGGAGCAGATCATATATTTTTTTCCCTTTTTCCCCTCCAGAATTACTGCTACTGATGCTCAATTATTGATCAATTTAGTCAATAATAACAAAGCTGGAAAAAAAATGGTCTAGTTTTAGACCATCGTTTTCATTATTTTAATGTAATATTTGATTAACTATTTTACATTGTTTTCTATGAATTGTCATAGCATGTTATGTTTACATTCACAGCATTTTTTAAAACTATATTGTATTATATTGCACTACTGTTATATCAGACACTTCCACACTAGAACTGTGTACTGGTCGGCGCTACACTGTCACTTACTGTGCCTATTGTCCTGTTTTAGTAGTTACTGTACTCTCTTGTGTTGTTAGCACACGTTTGCATGTGCACTTTATGTAAAAATGTGTAGGTCTTATATAGTTCTATGTCGTCTCATATAGTTAGTGTATTGTTTTATGTAGCACCATGGTCCTGGAGGAACACTGTTTCGTTTCACTGTGTACTGTACCAGCTGTATATGGTTGAAATGACAATAAAAAGCCACTTGACTTGACTTGACTTGTGTTGGTGATGAACTCAGAAATTGACACTTTTTATAAGACATCACTGGCAAGAAATTTTAATATCATCACTCTTGGTGACACAATCAAGTCCTGAGCATACTGGCCGAGGTGCTGGAGAGGCATAGACAGGTCATGAGTCGAGGTCGTTCTCCACCAGTGTGTCATCACATCCAATTCATTAGTAAATGTGGGGGCAACCCAATGCCATGCCAAGAGTTCCATCAAAGATAATTCCTTTCACCCAGGACTGGAGAATGAGAGTCGATCTTGGCAGGAAGCTCCAGTTCTCTAGTGAGATCACCAACACAAGTTTCTTCCCTGATATAGTGATGTGGCCCAGTGGTGCTAAGAGTTCAAGTTCAAGTTCAGTTTATTTGTATAGCGCTTTTAACAATGTACATTGTCCCAAAGCAGCTTTACAGAAATATATAAATTCAGGACATAGATTTTAAATTTATGAATTTATCCCCAATGAGCAAACCAGAGAAAACGGTGGCAAGGAAAAACTCCCTGAGATGATATGAGGAAGAAACCTTGAGAGGAACCAGACTCAAAAGGGAACCCATCCTCATCTGGGTGACACCACATAGTGCAATTATAAATAAATAAATCCCTTCTATAGATGGACCAATACTACATGGTCAAATAGCAGTTGTGAAACCATGAAAATTCATTACAGTTTTTATAAGAAGTCTGTTTTGTTGAACTTCACCACTGTTCACTAATGCAGACTTGAGTGCCAAACTGTTTGTGGCAATTGCAGTCCTAGCCATTATAGCATAACTGTTCATATGAATTGAGGTCCAAAGCCATCTTTATGGTTTTTTAGTGGTACCATCCTCAGTAATCTCAATGATCTTTAGGCTACACAATGTGGGGCCATCCTCAGCAGCAGCATGTGACTTCCAATTGATGAGATCTCCAACCAGAAGTAGGGCATCAGGATGGATAAGGCAGGTCCAGAGAGCAGAATGGGTCGGGATCACTGGCATCTCAGGAGTATCATGTGTAGCTCGATAGAAGGGGAGAGAGAGAGAGATAGACAGAGAAAGAGAGAGCGAGAGAGAGAGAGAGAGAGAGAGAGACAGAGAGACAGAGAGAGAGAGAGAGAGTATTAGGTATGCTTATTGTCCCGTAATGGTTAAGGACAATGTACTTTGTGTGAGTGCAAACGGGTACTCTCGCAAGACTAGCTATGACAGCATAACTAAAATGGAGAGCCAGAAGGTAACACAGACATGAGGGCTCCCTGGGACATAAGGTGGCCAGCCACTCCACGATCAATAAACCTGGGTGAACGTGTGAAAGTGGGGGGGCGACAGCATCCAAACATCCCAGTTCACCACAACACTCTATGCCTGTGAGACCTCTAGATCTGCTCCTTTACCTAAGAAAAAAAACTATTCACAAAAGGCTTGACTAAACAAATATGTTTTCAGCCTGGACTTAAACACTGAGACTGTGTCTGAGTCCAGAACACTAATTGGAAGGCTGTTCCATAACTGCAGGGCTTTGTAAGAGAAAGCTTTTCCCCCTGCTGTAGCCTTCACTATTCGAGGTACCAACAAATAGCCTGCACCTTTTGATCGAAGTAGGCGATGGCGGATTATAAAAGACCAAAAGTTTGCTTAGGTACTGTGGCTTGAGGTCATTTAGTGCTTTATAAGTCAATAGTAGTATTTTATAATCAATGCGAAATTTCACTGGGAGCCAGTGCAGTGTGGATAACATAGGTGTGATGTGGTCATATCTTCTGGTTCTAGTAAGGACTCTTGCAGCTGCATTCTGGACTAACTGGAGTTTTTTTATGCTCCTACTCGAACACCCAGACAGTAAGGCATTACAATAATCCAACCTAGAGGTGACAAAAGCATGGACTAATTTTTCTGCATCATGTAGTGACAATATATTTCTTATCTTAGCAATATTTCTGAGGTGAAAGAAGGCTATCCTAGTAATATTATCTACATGGGCGTCAAATGAAAGACTGGAGTCAATAATCACACCAAGGTCTTTTACTGCTGCACATGATGAAACGGAAAGACCATCCAGAGTTACTATGTAATACTACTTCTAGCTGCATGTGGTCCTAGTATAAGTACTAATGTCTTGTCAGAATTAAGTAAGAGGAAGTTAATAAGCATCCACTGTCTAATGTCCTTTACACATTCCTCGACTTTATTAAGCTGGTGTCTGTCATCTGGCTTTGCTGAAACATACAACTGTGTGTCATCAGCATAACAGTGAAAGCTAATTCCATGTTTACGAATAATTTGACCCAGAGGTAGCATATATAAAGAAAAAAGCAGTGGGCCTAAAACAGAACCTTGCAGAACACCAAACTTTACCTCAGTATGCATAGAGAATTCACCATTTACATCTACGAACTGATAGCGATCAGTCCAATAAGACCTGAGCCAGGAGAGGGCCGTTCCCTTAATGCCGACAACGTTTTCTAGTCTACCAAGGAGAATAGTATGATCAATTGTATCAAAAGCTGCACTAAGGTCAAGCAACACAAGCATGGAGACACAATCCTGATCAGAGGCCAGTTGTAGGTCATTTACCATTTTAACCATTACTGTCTCTGTGCTATGAGGAGGCCTAAATCCTGACTGATACATTTCATGAATGTTATTCCTATTTAGCTACGAGCAGAGCTGCTGTGCTACAACCTTTTCTAAGATCTTGGAGATAAAGGGGAGATTTGATATTGGCCTATAGCTGGACAATTGACAGGGGTCAAGGTCAGGTTTTTTAATCAGGGGTTTGATAACTGCTAGTTTAAATGATTTAGGTACATAGCCAGTGCTAAGGGAATAATTGATTATTTTTAGAAGGGGTTTGATTATTTCTGGAATAATCTGTTTGAAGAAACATGTAGGTAAGGGATCCAGTATACAAGTTGATGATTTTGATGAAGAAATTAATGAAATAAGTTCGGTCTCCCTAAAAGGAGTAAAGCATTCTAATCGTTGATCTGATATTGCTATATTATTACTTACAAGGTTTGTTATAAGTCTGTCTGGTTTTAAATTAATAGTCTGAATTTTTTTGTCTAATATTTTCAATTTTGCCAATGAAAAAATTCATGAAATCATCGCTGCTATATAATGATTGTGTGCATGTGTCTGTGGCGGTTTTATTCCTAGTTAATTTTGCTATAGTATTAAATAAGAATCTAGGATTATTTTTGTTATCTTCAATTAAGGTGGAGAGATAGACTGATTTAGCAGCACTAAGAGATTTCCTATAGTTCAGGAGGCTCTCCTTCCATGCTGTTTGAAATACTACCAATTTGGTTTGACGCCATTTACGTTCTAATTGTCGAGTGATCTGTTTTAATGTACGTGTGTGATCGTTATACCAGGGTGCTAGCTTTTTCTCTCTAATTATTTTTCTTTTAAGTGGAGCTATCTTATCTAATGTGTAGCGGAGCGTTGACTCTAAGCATTCAGTCGCCTAATCAAGTTCTGTGAGATCAAATGGTGATCGAATCATAGTTGATATCTCTGGGAGGTTATTGATAAAACTATTGATAAAACGAATCTTCGTTTGACACAGTAGCGTGGCAAGGTACATATATTATGATAAATGTGCAGTTTACACGAGAGGAGATAATGGTCCGAGATAGCTTCAGACTGTGGAAATGTCACTATATTTTCTATATTTAATCTGTATGTTAGTATAATATCAAGAGTGTGACCACCATTATGAGAGGGTCCTATTACATTCTGATTGACCCCTACTGAATCTAAAATAGACACAACCGCTGTTCTCAGAGGATCTTCCGGGTTAACAAAATGAAAGTTTTTGTTGGTGACTTATTAAAGTCACCAACAATTAATGCTTTATCTAAAGAAACAACCAGGTTCGAGATAAAATCTGCAAATTCACCAAGGAATTCTGAATATGGCCCTGGGGGTCTGTAAATAATAATGAGTGGAATCAACTCGATAGACTTATTTTTTTGTGGTTACATAGGTTATACTAGTATGAAGAACTTCACAGGAATTGAAGTTATGACTCTGTTTTTTTGTGACGCTTAGATTATCATTATAAATGAGTGCGATACCTCCTCCTCTGCCAGTTAGATGGGGCTGATGTATATAACTGTATCCAGGAGGACTAGCTTCATTTAATGCTATGTACTCATTTCGTTTAATGCATGTTTCTGTTAAACACATTATATTAAACTCCTGATCGGTAATGGTTTCATTAACAATAAGTGCTTTAGACGCAAGAGATCTAATATTTAACAGTCCGAGCCTCAGATCAAAGGCGCTGGCTGTGCGTTCAGTATGATCTAATTTTATGTTAATTAGGTTACTAAAACAAACTTTCTGAAAATTTCTACATTTTTGTTTAGCTCGGGGAACAGACACAGTCTCGATATTGTGGAACCTAGGTGATGACTCAGTGCAGCTAGCAGAGGGTCAGTTTAGCCTGCTTGTCTGCTCCCTGGCTTTGGCTCTGGATAGTCAACAGTTAACTAGGCCTGTTCTGAGACTATGTGCTATGCTGCAAGAAATGAGAGCAGTACCTTCCAGAGTGGGATGGATACTGTCCTGCCCTAACAGGCCAGCCTTGCCCTCAAAACTACCCCAATGATCTATGCTAAGACTGTGCTCCTCATCAAGCTGAGTGTAAGGAGGCTGGCTGGAGAACCATCATTTACGCGGTAGAAGTAGGATGCCGTGGCTTTGTTGGAACATCAATTGTTCGGCTCCTGAGGGATATGGGAGTAACTGGAGCAAACCAGTGGAAGGCCCTGAAAGACCTGACTGAAGAGGCTGGGAAAAGCAGCTTTTGGCTCTGGGTGAGAAGAAAGGAGATATGTTGGGGTTGTAACATCTAACCCAAGGTATAGTTGCAGGGGTTGGCAGAGAGATGTCCCTGCCACTGCTCTGCCACCAGGAGACATTCCAGGGTTAAAGGAGCAAAACCTTGTTGAGCGGTGGTACCAGGCTGATGACCCTGCAGTTGACCTATGGGCACCGGAGAAGGTGCGACAGGCAGTAATGCCACAGCAGGCCAACATCTATCGTGGTAAATCCATATGGAACCAGTAGCACTGAACATGCATTAACACTGCCAGTGGGCCTTGCTATAGTCTTAGTCACTGGGGAGGCCTGTATGGTTTTGGTTGCATTTGTCATGTTGGCAAGGCAGAAGGACAAACAGGGTAATCCTATGGGCACCGGAGGAGGTGCAACATGCAGTAATGCCATACCAGAACAAGATTTACCTGTGTAATTAATGTTGTAAATATTCCTCTGAAACCAGGTTGAAAGAAAGAAAGACAACCAGGAGGATGTGAAAGCAGGGGTCTAGCTCTGATGTTGTTCTTCACCAGACATGACGACATGAACCAGAAACCTAATTGATTCGACTTAAGGCAACAATGTATGGCTTACTAGGTAGTTAGTTATGTGCATTAATACAGACTAAAAGTATCAAATGATTACATGATCGTGTAGCACATTGTGTTTGCGTCCTTGTCAAAAACTCAGCAAGGTGCTGGCCAACTTTAGAATTCATGTGTGTATGTTGATAAATGGCAATCACCCATAAATTACCTGGAGCATGCGCACTCCAGCTGATTTGCATATAGTGATGCCCAATAAACTCCATAAAAGGTCAAGTTCACAGAGCAGAAAGTGTGATACAGATACTAACAACTAAAAAAAGAAGAATTTCTCTGAGGCAGAAGTTGAAGTAATTTTGAATCACGTCTATGAGAAAACGAAAACATTATTTAGCAACGTATCCTGCGGAGTCACAGCACCTGAAAATGCCATAATATGGAAATTATATCAGTGTTGTCCATCCAGGCAGTATAAGTGAGGTCAAAAGAAAATGGTTTGACACAAAAACTGAGTAAAAAAAATATTACTGCTAAACATCAGAGTTTCTTTGTTACCAGGGGCCAAACCATAACAAAGCTTTTTAAACTTGACCATATGCCATGGCAAACAGAACCGACTTATAAACCAGTTATATGATAGCATTGTGTCTAACTTTATTTTTAACAGTTTCGTCTAATTAACGCTAATTAAATAATCCACCTAGTAATTACTGTCCCTCAGACAGCCATATCACACATTGGTGTAGTGCAGCAGGCGGTGGGATTTTTTAATGAGATTACAGCAAAGGTGTGTGTTACACTACTGTGTATTTTCCATCCATCCATCCATCCACACATTTTCCATACCGCTTATCCTATGCAGATTCACAGGGGAGCATGGAGCCTATCCCAGGGAACTCGGTGCACAAGGCGGGATACACCCTAGACGGGGTGCCAACCCACTGCAGGGCACAACCACACACAATTTGGGAATGCCTACAATCAGCCTACAATACATGTCTGTGGACTGCAGGATTAAACTGAGAGTGTTTAAACAATGACAATGTTGTTTTTGTGGAGGTCAATACGTAGTAGGGTTTGTTTCTTTTTCTGGTTGTTGAATTTTGTACTCTGGGCAATTAGCTTAGTTTAGCAAAAACTAATAGTCCAGACACAACATCAGCTTGTCCCTGATGCCAGGGCTACTAATTTGTCCACCCTTGATTACAATATATGACAAGCAGAACTTCAAATTATGTCAATAGCCAGTTTTCTTGATGAGAAGGAAAGGTAGAAAGAGACAGATAGAAATGATATGAAAGAAGTGTTTTGATTATAATTGACAAGCAGATAATTTAATCAAGAAGAGTGAGTGAACAAACAAACAAGGGCAATTTGAATCTGGTGCTGTTTAATTTGATGTTGATTATCTGTCATTTTGAATTGGTAAGATAATCTTTAAAGGACTATTTTAAGAAAACGAGTTACAAAAAAAACACAATAGGTGACTACTCAGGGCAACATGGACTCACATTGTAACAATTCACCCTACTTGTGTTATATGAAAAGATACGAAGCATAAAGTGTTCATAGCCTTTCATTCATTCATTCATCCATTCATTCATCCATCCATTTTCCTACTGCTTATCCTATACAGGGTTGCGGGGGAGCGTGGAGCCTATCCCAGGGGACTCTAGGGCACAAGGCAGGGGACACCCTGCCATGCCATCGCAGGGCACAATCGAACACACGCTCACACAACCAGTCACACACCACGGCCAATTTGGAAATGCCAATCAGCCTACAACACATGTTTTTGGACTGGGGGAGGAAACCAGTGTACTCGGAGGAAACCCCTGAAGCATGGGGAGGACATGCAAACTCTGAGCACACAGGGCAGGTGCAAGTGATCCCGAGACTATCCTGGGAAAACTGGATGCAAGGAATGGTTTCCCATCCAGGGTGTATTCCCAGCTTATGCACAGTGTTCCTGGGATACACTCCATATCCACTGTGAGCTGAGAGGAAACCGGAGAACCAGGAGGAAACCCACACAGACAGTAACCTGATCTCAGGATTGAACCAGGGACTGAACTGTGAGGCAACAACGCTACCTGATGCACAGCAGTGCTGCCTTCATTCCCTTTCTTATGACTTAATTGAATTGAAATCAGTATTATCCAAACACATTGCTCCAAATTTCTCATGAGATCAGGCCCAAGCTGCCCACCTCCAATAGCCAGAAGGGCTTGTAGCTGTAAAAGACAGTCCCTCCAGGATTTTGCAGAAATTAACACAAAATCAAGCAAACTCCACAATATTCGGAGGAGTTTGCAATTTTTCAAAATTACCGCAGATTTTCCACAGATTCGGGCCAAGACGTGTCATGTGACATCATCACAATATGCATGTAGCCAAAGCTCTCTTCAATTCACGTGAGTCGAACATGAATACAGCTGAAAAGTCTCATTTTCCAATAAACACTGTGAAAGACCTTGCAAAACAATTTCGTGCAATTGCAATTTCTCCAATTCAAGTAGTTTTCAAAAAAAAAAAGTGCAAAAAAATATATATATATATATTTTTTTTTAATGAAATAAAGCATTTTTGGCCTCAACAATCACAAAAAAGACTTTAAATCCTGTACAGACTGAAAATAAATCACATCAGTGAAGGATTATTCTAGTAATTCATGTGGCTTGGGCTTCCTAACTTCCTCACTGTTTTGATCTTGGGGATTGATTGGTGAAGACGTCGGCCTCCATCACGCCACTGCCTTTAAATCTGTAAATCTGTATCACACCCTTAAAGAACATGGAACTATTTCATCTTTCTCCATCTTCATTTTCTCTAATATAGATCTCCTTATTATTACTTTGAGTTGGACCAAAAGCTTTGGCCAATTGTGGTTCTGTCTTTGTCTTTATTCCTGTCTCCCATGGTGTCTGCCATGTGATGCTGGTGGGAGTGTTTATAGTCCTGTGGCTTGGTGGTTTCCACCAGGCAGCTAGTGGGTTGCAGTGCGATTCTTTCAGCAAAGTACACGCTTGGTGTCAGCCAATAGAACGAGAAATGAATGGTGAGGAACAAAAATGCAATAGATTATTGCTGGATGAGCAAAATTAGAGAAGCAAAACTAAGGAATTTAAAAAAAAAAAAGCCTAGCAGAATCACGTGACCTGTGCTTCAATCCATCCATAAATTTGCCTTTTGATGGCAAGCATGTGGCCACTGAAAGACAGTTCTCTTTCTAATTGCACAGCAGAACAAGCAGTCCATAAAGATGTCAAGACATTGTTAAATATTCATGGAGACAAATCGAGTAATGAATTAGTGGATAAATGAGTAATGGCCAGCTAATGTGATTAGAATAGGCAAGTAGTGCCCTTTACCAGATCAATCTAGCTTTGACTTACCCTAGCCATACATCTTATTCAGACACGTGAAGGTGATTTAAATTGTGTTCTTGGCAGTAAAATTGGCAATTGATGCCTCAGAAAAGCCAAGGAAGCGCAGTACGATGAAACTGACACTGTTAAATGTGTTTGCCCTCTTTTTCAGGATGGGAAACACATGCAGCATGCATTATTGATATACAGCCTTCGCATGGGACTGGCAGTTTGGCCAAAGGAATGAACAATGGAAGTGAGTGATGCCAAACATAGATAATTTTTAGATATGTTAAAAAAAAAAAACACAGTGAATTCTCATCATCATGGCTCTTCACTGGCATCCAAACGAGTCATCTCTCACTTTTTTTGCCATTATGTTCAATGTTGCATGTTTAAAAAGGCCATACAACCCATCCATTTCTAGAGTCGGCTTTTCACTTCTTCCTCTGTGTGCGTGTTGGATTCCTACTGAGGCTGATTTCTCTGCTGCTATTGAACGTCCTCTAATGGTCAAAAAGAGAACTGCAAAATAGGAAAACCTTATCACTTGTAGTAACACAAACCGGAAAGTCATAGCATAAAACACGTGGTCAGAAAGTAGTATAATTCTATACATTTTACTGAGAAATAAAGTTTGCATGGATTGTTGTGCATGTGTTCAGTGTGTGTCAGTGTGTGTGTCTGTGTGTGTGATATCTATGGAGCTTTGATGTTCCATACTGAAGCTGCTCCACAGTTTTAACTCTCTCGTCCCCCCGCAGCTTCATTCATCTGGGCAGTTGAGCCATGTCTCAGACAGAGCACAACCCCCATCTCCATCTCCATCCCCTTCTCTCGCTTCTCCTCCACACCTTTTGAAGTTTCATCTCGCTCGATTGTTGCGAGTCACACACAAAAAAATCATCTCTAATACGTGATAAAAAACAAACAGTGAACAAAAAATAGGGAGTACATTTATTTATATGGTTATCACACACTGAAAAAAGGGGACTTGTTTGAATGTTTCAAAGAAAACAACATCTGTGTGTTTGGTCACTATGGGGTGTCTGTCTGATTGACTGAGCGGGCAAAGTTCCCATAGTCCTCTTTGTGTCCGGCTTTTGAAATTCTCCCAGTCTGGGAAAAGGAACGCCTGTGGCAGAAGATGATAAATTAGAAATACATCAGTTTCCCCCTAAAAAATCAGTCGATTTATGCGTAGCCTCATATGACATGGGGAGTCGAAATCATAATAAAGAGAAACATTGTTGATTCATTACCCAAAAAAATGAAAGAAGGACAAAAACATCTGATGCTTTTTCGCTTCTCTGGCTGAAGTGATTATGTGCTATTGATATACAACGCCATGCTGCTCTTCAATAAAGTAATTTAATTTATTACAATGGACCTTACGCTATGGGTGTCCTAATGCACTGACTTCCAATCAATCTAAAATAGTTACACTGAATATTGCTTTAAACAAAAACAAATAATATTGCTTATCTTTATGCTGTTATTTATTTTTTTTTAAAGCAATTAGACTCCCTGAATGTTTTGCATGTAGTGCATTATTTTGAGTATTAAAGCAAATGACACTATATATTATTAATAATAATAATAATAATAATAATAATAATAAAAATCATCATCATCATCATCATAAAAGAATAAATTTGTTTTGGAAAATGTCATACTGGGAAATCAAGTATATTTTTCTGCAGAAGGTTGAAAAAAATAAGTTATAATTAACCAACAAACAAACAAACAACAATACTACTACTACTACTACTACTACTACTACTACTACTACTAATAATAATAATAATAATAATAATAATAATAATAATAATAATAATAATAATAATGAAATAAAGGCAGGGAATCATTTTTACATTTATTTGATGAAAATACAAAATCATGTATAGAAAATACAAATAATGATGTAAAATCCTAAATATGATATAGATTAAATGTTATTCATAAATATGTATTAACAAGATGAATTAACAAAAAAAATATTGTTATTTATATCTCTGGTTATTTTATTAATTATCTCTAATTCCCTTAATACTTTCCCCATACTGTAAGTGTGTAAAAATATGTTCGCAATAAAGAAACAAACAAACAAACAAACAAACAAACAAACAAATAAATAAATAGATAAATAAATAAATAAACAAAAAAATAAATAAATAAATAAATATACCATTACCACCACCACCACAACCAACAACAGTAACTACTACTACTACTACTACTACTAATTGTTATTATTATTATTATTATTATTATTATTATTATTATTATTATTATTATTATTATTATTATTATTATTATTATTAGTGTTATTACTATTATTGTCATTATTATTATACAAAATCATGTTTACAAAATACAACCTATGATGTAGAATATATTTAAATGAAAAAAACTATTTATTGTATTAATTCTCTAAATTACTCATTCAACTGCCATTATCACATTCAAGCCACTTTTGCTTCATCTCAGTGTTTATTCCTTATTCCATCCCAATGAGATTTTTCCTCATCCATTTTCTGTAAATATAACACCAT
The DNA here is from genome assembly GCA_023630585.1 of Cranoglanis bouderius. Lineage (NCBI taxonomy): Eukaryota > Metazoa > Chordata > Actinopteri > Siluriformes > Cranoglanididae > Cranoglanis > Cranoglanis bouderius. The sequence continues at coordinate 5,400,699 of CM042564.1, read as the reverse complement.
AACATAGGAATATTGTATAGACATACAATACACATATAAAATACAATAACAGTACCATTATAGAAATATAATAAGAAGGTTATTAATATAGAGTGTGCTAAAGGATAATACTGACGTTTCTTGTAGCTGTTTCGTTAATGTTATACTTTTTAGGTTATTGCAATGTTCCAGATGATCCTACCAAGTTAAACTGACATGTGATTTGTGCTTAAAATGCAATTTAATGTTTACATTAAGCCACAGCTCTCTGCATCTCCATCTCCATCTGCATCATGCAGTGGTCTTGTGTTCCATGAAGGAAAAGTGGTTTTGGTCACTTCATAGAAACCTGCTGCTAATCCTTAAAAAAAAAAAAAGTGCAGCCCTTAAACAACCTCTGCTGAGTTATGCATTTTATATATCTTTGTATGAGGAAGGAGAGAAGCAAATCTTTAAAAAAAAAAAAAAAAGTGTAAGTCCTCCACTGTGCATAGATTACAGTGAGCAAAATATTACAGTGAGCTTATTTCTCCATTGAGATTTCCATTTTCAAACATTAGAATCAACTAAAATCATCAAAGCATTCACTTATAAAACATTCGAATGTAAACACATTTACAGCGAGAAGGTTTTGACAGTGAATTTAACGCTTGTGTAAGTCTCGTACGGCCTGTAGTGGCAGCCGTGTGTATCTTTCTCACTAATGAATTAAGAGGAGCACTGAGAGCGCTGACACTTCACAGCTCCTAACTAAATCTCGTGACAAATTTGTCTGAATTTCAACGAACGAGGATGGAGTTCAGACTGATTTTATACAAGTGATAAGGAAAAAGTGAGAACACTAACCTCACTCACACCAACCCTAACCATGACCTTCACTTCTTCTCTCGTGTCTGTAGTGTGATGCAAAAAGAGACAGCACTGAACCGAATGTACTGACTACTGAATCTTTCCTGAAGGACAGAATAACACACTTAGCACTGATGTTTAGCACTGAACACAACAGATTGCAGTGAATGATATGAACAGTAGGTGCTATGACATAAATGATGATCTGGCTATAATGATCTGATCCTATAATCCATTATGTAGGATAATAAATTGTTTCCCAATTGTGAGACTTTTTTTTTAACCCAAGAAACTGTTACAAATTGCATAAGAATATTTATATACATTTTCCCCCTCATTAATAAATGCCAGGATCTATGAACGCGCATGAATATGCGATTTCAAAATGCGACCTTTCCCAGACAGCTAGTTGGAATTTAATCATTAATGAACAATTTTATTGTAAAAAAGTTACTTTTATAAAAAGTTATAGGGAGGTTTTTTCCCCCCTTTTCGCATATACAGACATCACTACACACCAGAAAGTCCCTGCGCTCTTTCCGTACCTCCATTAGACGAGCAAGAGCGTTAAGATGGATGCATCTAGTTCTGTCATGCTATTTTGTTATTTGTGTACGAATGGACTCATTTCAAGCTGAACCATAAATATGTATCATTACGGACATACATGTATAAAGTGATGATTAGTGAGTAATTTCAACTTTTTTTTTTAATCTTGCCACGTCGTGCATTAGCTACTTGCCTGATTCGGACGTGTTTCATTTTCTCACATGACTAGATAGCCTAATGCGACGGTTTATTATTATCATTCTGTATTTAAAATGTCTTGAATAAACAGAACAGAAAGTGAATCCCATGTCCGACTGAGCCTGTGAGCAAACGGCGGTGTTTACACTAATTAACTGCTAGTCAGGTAGTTACATGCTAACCAGCTAGTCAGCTGCTCCTAGCTTGCATTTGTGCCAGTGGAATTCCAGAATCTGTGCCTCGCATTCACAGCGATTTATTTAACAGTAATCAAACCTGTGAGAATATACCACAACCACAACTATTTTGTTAATCACTAAACTTTAGATCCAGATTTGCTAAATTAGCTAGCTATTTTAGCACAGGTTCTGCAGCTCAAAACCATTCAAACCATGAGGATGTGGTATTGCAAGCATTTTGCATGTTTTTTTTATTTATTTATTTTGTTACACATTTTCATGTAATGAAATTTCACTTCAAGTTCCATTTCAACTATGGAGGATGTTTTTGTTTTATATATATATATATATTTTTTTTTTTTTAAAAAAAGCTAATGTAGACTTTCTTAACAGATAATCGTAACTCGTAAACTAATCTATGTAATCTGAATTAGTCATCAGAGAAGAATGAACCATTTAGACATCACATTTCTGAGTTAATTAAAGTTCAGTATGGAAGGGTTTCAAATCTGCAATCATATTAAGTCTGTTTTAAGTAGCAAGCACGGTAAACTGAAAAACTGTGCTTGCTGTTAGCCGGGGCTTTTATTCTCCTCCTAAAGTGTTTTTTTTCTTTTTTTTTTTTTTTTTTTAAACAAAACAAAACAAAAAAACAAACAAACAAACAAAAAAACAGTGATTGAGAAAGTAACTCACTGTTTTTACCGTATATAAACCTGATACCTGATACCTGTTTCATGAATCTACAGTCTGTGCTATAAAGAAATCAGCCCCAGCCTTAACTTCATACCATTTTGTGTATGTTTACTGACTACTGTTGGTGGTACTGTTGTTCTTGGATCCACAAAAGAGAAAAATAATTTAAAGTCATTGGTTGTTTTCAGGAAATAAGACACTATTAAAATCAGCATCATGTATTTAATTCATGGAAAGCTCTCATTTATACCTACAATATGCTCTGATTGGAGCTATGTGAGCCTGTGTATTGTTGAGAGCTTAGTAGGTACCACGTTTGCCTTGCACCTCTGTGGTTGGAGGTTCGGATCCCGCCTCTGCCCTGTGTTCGCAGACTTTGCATGTTCTCCCTGTGCTTTGGGGGTTTCTTCTGGGTAATCCGGTTTCCTCATCCAGTCTAAAGACATGGGTGAGATGGAAAATACCAAAAAAAAAAAAGGATAAAATATTTATGCATGCAAAAATGTGTCAAAGAGCAGTTGTTTCCCCCCCCTAATAAAAACACCAGATGAGTCCATAATGATTGACAGTTGCGTAGGTGTTTTGAGCTGACACAGCCCCATGTTTTCTGTCACGGTGAATAGATATCATTAAACTAGCATTAAATAAGTATATGGTTAATATCACTTAACTATATTTATTAGGAAGGCCGCCGAAAAATTTCAGCTGGAAAAGGCCACAAACTTTTATTAGAAAAAAAAAAAAATTGTATGGACCTACAAGGAATTTTCACTTCTAACCATTTACAAATAATAGTAATGGTCTTTATAACTAGACAGTGATTTAAAACTGTTTTGCTCTCCTGTGACAGTCAGAAACCATTCATGGTTTCACAAGGGACAACAAACAAGCAAATGGTAAAAGGATTACACCTATCAGCCATAACATTAAAACCACTGACAGGTGAAGTGAACAACATTGATCATAACATAATCGCTACATTGGTAAGGGGTGGGATGTGACCAGTGAACAGCAAGTGTACAGTCAGTTCTCAAAGCTGATGTGTTGGAAGCAAGAAAAATGTGCAAGCGTAAAGATCTGAGCGACTGCCAAATTAGGATGTCTAGATGACTGGGAAGGGCATCTCCAGGATGGCACCAGGATGCACTATGGGAAGAAGGCAAACCGGTGAAGGCAGTGTGATGGTCTGGGCAATGTTCTGCTGGGAAACCTTGGGTCCTGGTATTCATGTGGATGTTACTTTGACACGTACCACCCAACTAAACATTGCTACAGACCAAGTACACCCCTTCATGGAAACAGTATTCCCTAATGGCAGGGTTTTTTTTTTCAGCAGGATAATGTGCCCTGCCACACTGCAGAAATTGTTCAGGAATGGTTTGAGGAACATGAGAAAGAGTTCAAGGTGTTTACTTGGCCTCCAAATTCCCCAGATCTCAATCTGATCGAGCATCTATGGGAGGTGCTGGACAAACAAGTCCGATCCATGGAGGCCCCACCTCGCAACTTGCAGGACTTAAAGGATCTACTGCTAATGTCTTGGTGCCAGATACCACAGCACACCTTCAGAGGTCTTGTGGAGTCCATGCCTTGACGGGTCAGAGCTGTTTCGGCAGCACAGAGGGGACCTACACAATATTAGGCAGGTGGTTTTAATGTTATGGCTGATCGGTGTATATAAAAAATGTTCTATGTTTTTTTGTTTTTTTTTACAGTTTACTGCAATTAACACCTCCTTCTTCTGTGCTATAAGACTTGTTTTCATGTTGTTTTATTTTGTTTAGTGTTATTTTTTATTTAATAATAGGTAATAAGTGGCACACATTCTCAAAAAAAACCTAGAAGTGGGACTCATGGAGAAAAAGTGTGAATACGTCTGCAGCAGACAGCAGCACTGAGTAACAGTTTATCCTCAGCATTAGCCTCAAAGACAACCCTTCACCCAAACCCTTATTATATATACACACACACACACACACACACACACACACACACACACACTTACACACACACACACACACACACACACACAGTGAAAAGGTTATATTTAGATTGATCTCTTTGTCCTATTTAGCTGTGTGACTGATGCTTATCCGGCGACTAAATGATGCTGCCTGATGGAGGACACATATAGCTAACAAGCAGCAAGCAAGCAGGGGAACCTGTGTGTGAAATATCAGCGCTTGGCTAAAGGTTACTCCAATATAACTATCTGAGCACATGTTTCTGTGTTTGCATGTGTGTTTTATTACATTTCCCTTTCCTTAATCTAAAGACGGACATTTACTTCATCTAAAGAGAGATGCGTGTGTGTAGCAGTTAGGCTAACACCGTTAGCAGGAGTGCCACACAATGAATGTTCACACACCATATTATATATATATATATATATCGATATTCCATTATTAAGCCTTCATTGCTTTTCTGTAACAGCCATCATGCCTGTCAAGTTCACGTCCATGATGACTTTATTACACAGCCATAATAAACCAAGCAGTCGCCCCAGGGAAGCACGAGAAGTATACGAATCAATACTTGACCTGCGACTATTCTTTAAAGCGGTCGGCTTTCGCACTGACTCACGCCCATTCTATTCAGAAACGATGACAAATATATATTGCAAATAAATACATAAATAAATAAAGATGAGCCTAGATCTATTGTACGATTCTGTCTGAACTCCTCAGATGCAGAGGGATGAGATCCCAGCGCTAGGAAACAATAGCTCTGTGGCTGTCAGTTCCCAGGCGGCCATTAGCAGGGACCTTTGGGGACGTAGTAAATCTCCTGGGTTGGCCTTTCTGTGCCCAGAGCAAATGGCTCATTAGAGATGACACTAATGCATGATCCTTATTAACGTCCGCGTGTCTCCCCGGCCATCCAGCCTGACCGTGTGACATCTGACCGCGCCACATCCTGCTGCATTAGAGGTAAATGATGAGGAAAAAGATGTGACCTTTCAGAGTGCAACAGATACAGAGAAACACAAGAGGAGAGCGCTGAGAGTGTCTGCCTGCAGCATTTACTGCGCATGGTCCTCAATTATACTTGATTTGGCTTGAACATAGCGTCTTTGGAACATTTTTAAAAGCTGACGTTTGAGTTTTGCCCTTACCTGTCACTCGTCAGGCCTGCTGTGAGGTGAGTGTGTGTGTGTGTGTGTGTGTGTGTGTGTGTGTGTGTGTGTGTGTGTGTGCATGTTTGTGCCGGTCAGGAAAATACACTTGGACAGGTGATGCGGGTGAATATTCCATTAGGTTGATACCGAATCCCCTTCCCAGCATGCAACTCCTGAAGCCCCTGTCAAGCCAGAGGCCGGAGTGATGGAACGTTCGCACCATGGTGCACGCAGCCTTGGCTTCCACCCATGATCCAACTGGGGCCACTGGTCAATACGATGGAGTCCAGATGTGTGTCTAAATATATATGTGTGTGTATGTGTGTGTGTGTGTGTGTGTGTGTGTGTGTGTGTGTGTGGACATTCTAATTTCTATGTTCAAGAGAACATTTAGATGTTGCTTGAGATAGTTTCCCTTATTCACCATAGATTTGTGTTACAGCTTACACCTTCATTCTGTCACCTCTTTTTCTTATTTCATAACACTACATGAGGGGTGTCACACAATGACACTATGTGTATCTGTTTAGTGCTCCAAATATCCATATCTGCATCTAGGTGTAAACCCAAAGTGGGCATGTCCTAAAGTGAAAAAGGTTTTTTCTTTTCCCGATGAACCCTAGGATTTCATAAAGTTTTCTGTGACTGCTGCAGCCAAAAATGTTCAATTCTCCTGCTGCTTATTCAAAATCTGTGATGCAATTTGCAGTTTTTTTGTGCTTTTTTTTTTTTTTTTTTTTTTTTTTTTTGCGGAAAACTACTTGAATTGGTAAAATTGAAATTGCACGAAATTGTTTTGCATGGTCTTTCGCAGCGATGTTTGCAAACGAGACCTTTTAGTTGTACTCATGTTCGACACGCGTGAACCGAAGAGGGCTTTGGCTGAATGTGATGACGTCACATCACGCGTCTCGACCCAAGTCTGCAGAAAATCTGCTGTAATTTTGAAAAATTGCAAGCGCCTCCGCAAGGTTTGCTTGATTTTGCCTCAATTGCCTTAAATCACAAAATCCTGGAGGGACTGACTATTACGACGGAAACACTGAAAAACGCTAGAATAATGTCAGCAGTGTCAGCATGGGGTGTGAATTCTGGCTCTGGCAGTTCCTCAACCTCAGTTACATCTGAGAACATCACTCAAGTTCATAATCGGTCTCAACTAGAGAATTTTGAATTCTGCGCATGCAGTTATTACTTTTGCACACCTTTACACATTTACACACAAGAACTCCACATTCAATCCTTCCAAGATCTTGCGATCACAAAATATTCGGAGGAGCGTGCGATTTTTTAAAATTGTGATGAGATCACAACGCACATTCAGCCAAAGCCCTCTTCGATTCACGTGCGTCGAACATGAGTACAGCTAAAAGGTCTCATTTACAAACAAACAAACACTGTGAAAAACCTGGCAAAACAAGTTCATCCAATTCAAGTAGTTTTCCACAAATAGTCCAAAAAACTCTGCAAGTTGCATCACACATTTTGAAAAAAGCCGCGGCAAAATCAAGCATTTTTGGCCACAACGTTCACAAAGAAATTTCGCGAAATCCTGTACGGACCGCGCATTTTATCATCAGCGTACGCTGGTACAAAATTTCACTCAAAACCACATGTAAATCTAGAAGGATTGATAGTAAGTGTTTTGAACTCTCTGAAATTAACTAACACCCCGGAAGCCCCACCCACTTCCTCTCATCTCACATTAATAATATCTCATCCCTTCAAACTCATCTCCTCGAACGTGGTGTTTGTTTGTCCCACAGCTTCATATCCAACACATCCAAAGTTTAAAACCCTCCCGCTCCCATAACATTTTTGATAATGTCCATCACAGACTGATGGATCAGTGTCTTGTAAACTAAGGGAAGACTTTTTGTTTTAGTCTGCTTTAACTTGCCAGGCAGCTTCAGTTGCTGCAATGGCTGCCTAAAGAATAACTGTGCAGTAGCCTGTGCCATGGTTTATTTACACTGTTTTCTGTCGTGGTTTTAAAAAATCGTAAAGGGACATTATTCTGGTTGATCCCAAAAGAGCAAAAACATCAATGTTAGATGGGATGGTTTTACCACAATAATGCTTGTTGGAAGAATTGAGGAATTTCAACCTCATAACACACTGGAAACTTTGTGGAACAATATTATTCTATCACATAATATGATGAAATCTTCATGAGTACTTTATACTGGTCCATGTTGCAGTGGGTCTGGAGCCTATCCCAGGAACACACACACATTCACATCCAGAAGCAATTTATCTTAGCCAATCCACCTCCTTCTATGTTTTTCCAAGGTGGGAGGAAACCAGAGAACAAGAGAAACTCCTCACAAACAGTCATCTGAGCTCAGGATTGAACCAGGTACCATGAAGCTGAGAGCCAGCAATGCTACTCAATGCACAACCCAGATGAAATATTCTATATTTCCATTAGGTTGACTTAGTTCTATTTATTTCTACTGCATATGAACACAAATGAGTTTTGGTTCTCAGCATTTCAGTTTTGGTTCTCAGCACTGGTTCCTCAAGGCAGAAATCTTCAAGGCCTTCATTAGTGGTGTGATTAGAACAAAAAATAATTTCAGCATTTCAGACATGGCAGAGAAATTTGCTTCTGATATATTCTACAATGAAAATGGTGACACATTAAGGGAAAAAAAAGACAAAGTGGGCTGGTAATTAATGGTATTGGGCCACCAAAACTGGAATAATGAACACTGTTTTTTTTCCAAAACATCTTCCCTCAGTAGGTGTTGTGATGATGATGGTGGAAAGCAATGTCTAACACCGCACTCCAAAATCTCCCATAAGTGTTCAGTCTGAGACGTGGTGAGTGTGAAGGCCATAGCATCTGATTTGCATCATTTTCATCCTCATAAAACCATTCAATGAGTATGGAATGGGGGCGGAGTCATTTTTGAAAAGACCACGCCTATCAAGATCAAGGTGATATGTCCGAAGAACTTTGTATTGTTCTTCCATGCTAGTAAAATAAATAAATGCCCCCCACAGCATAACAGAACCACTGTTTTTTCCCTTTGATTTGTCCGCTGTCTGTGTATCACAATTACTGTAAAAACTGTAAGACAAAAAGTTCTTGAAGAAGGAAATGAAGTCTGTTTATGCAAAGTGTGAGGTATTAATCAGGAATATTTGATGTGGGCCTGCCACGGCAGATTGAGCCAGTGAGAGGCGCGTGTGCGACTGGGAGTGGGGGGTCTCCATGAGACACACACCATGGCCTCATGGCAGCAGATGTAATCGTCAGAGTGATTTAGCCGCAAAGAAGACAACACACTTCTCCCCTCATTAGAGCGCCATCCCTCAGGACAGATTAGAGACGCACACATACTCAATAACAACTTCACCAACTCACACTACTGAGATGGAAAATTACATTATTAAAAATAAATAAATAAACAAATGCATGTGTTAAAAAAAAGCAAGGTGGCTTTTCAGAGATATATTTTTTTAAATATTGTTTTTAATGAAATTAATGAAATAGGCAATTTTTTGTTACTGTGACTTTAAACATTTTTTTAAAATAAATAAATAAATAAGGAAATGAATGAATTAAAGAAATTTAATAAATTATTACTGTGACTAAAAAATGAGAAATTCAGTTACTTTGCCAACTCACACCATTTGGATGAAAATACCTTATTATTATTATTATTATCTTAAAGTAAATAAATAAATGCTTGTGTAAAAAAAAAAAAAAAAAAAAAAAAAAAAAAAACAAGGTGGCTTTTCAATGATATTTCTTTAAAAATATTGTTTTTAATGAAATAAATAAAATAAATGAATTTAATATTTTTTACTATGACTTAAACTGACTAACCAACTACCCAACTAACTAACTAACTAACTAACTAAATAAATAAATAAATAAATAAATGAAGCAGAGTAATAAATTATTACCATGACTTAAAATAAGAATAATATCATATAAGCATAATATAATATAACAAAGAATAAATGAATAAAGGATAAGGATAAGAATAATACAATATAAATTGCATTTTTTTAAAAATAAGGTACTCAAATAATAATAATAATAATAATAATAATAATAATAATAATAATAATAATAATAATAATAATAATAATAATAATAATAAGTAGGTGATTGATTTCCATTGACCTAAAGAGAGATTAAAAGAAAAAAAATATCAACTTGCTTTTAGCAACAATCCCTTAGAGACCAAAAATAAATAAATATATAAATATATAAAGATATGAATAAATAAATAAATAAATAAATAAATACAAGATGTATTTTTCCCTACGCATTTGCAATACTACTCTCTTGTTGTGCTCTCTCTCTCTCTCTCTCTCTCTCTCTCTCTCTCTCTCTCTCTCTCTCTCTCTCTCTCTCTCTCACTCACACACTCACACACTCACACACGTCAAATTACTGCTAGTTTGACTCTTTTGATAGTCTTGTGAAAGATGCAATGCACAAGCGGGATGTATGTTACTGATACACTGTCTGGCATCAAGAGCTCTGCGCTGTTAGAACAAGCTTGTAAAGCTTATACATAAACTTTACTTCAGTCGTATTCCCTTCCCACAGAGCTCAATATAATGCTCTACTAATAATGCTCAGTGCCGTACTGTGTGTTCTGATGTCTTGTTTAGCCCATGTTAGCTTCAACTTCCAAGAAGTACAGTATTACCAGGATCCTCAAACCTGGCTCTGAGGTAGTACAGTATCTCTCTTCATTTAAGCATAAACAGTATGACTGAGCCAGAGACTCAAACAGTACCAGTTACTTGTTGTACCACCAAGACATTTCTGATAGCTTGAGCTACGATTTTGGTGAACACATCCCACTGAATGTTTTACGTGCACAAAGTTTATGTATCTACTACTACTAAATAATAACTAACAGATTTCTGCAGGGAATTTATCAAGACATCTGAGTGGTTGCAAATGTCTTCTCCGTTGAGACAAGTGTTGGGGGTTGTCACAACCAACCACATAGCATTATATTTATCTTTTCAGGTTAGCAGACATAACCTTGAAGAGCTCCAGGTGTCTGATTCCAAGAATAATACACGACATTCCTCACACGGAAAGATGGGACACAGCAGTGCTTCACGTTCCTGTCTTCACTGTTCCATCACACCTGATTCAGCTCATGATGCGCTCGATAATTACCGAAGTTGTGTCGTATGTGTCAACAGATGAAACTCTAAACTCTGTTACTATTCCTTTCCAGGAATAGAAATAGGAATGAATACTGATACAATATATGTACAGTATATACAATAATATTATAATATCCTAATTATGCCTTATTTATTTATTTATTTTTTTATTTTACCTGCATTCATGGTCATCTGACGGACAGAGAGATAGATGGTCCAAAGCAACCAATTTCAGCATCGATATTCCCCACCAGTATGAGAGCTCTTATATAATAAATAGGTGTATGAGCAGATTTTAAAGGAATACTGGCATGTTCCCTTGGCATTGCTTGAGTAGCAGCACATGGACAGGGATTTGGGTTTGGGACAAGTTCGCACCGCGGCAGGGGAACCGTAGTGATCCGACTGGGTCGGTAATGATATCAGATGCCTCTCCTCAAAACAACAGGTGTCTTGGCAGAACTGTCCTTCACTTCCACGCTGGGCTCATGACATCAGCAGCCAGCATTGGTTAATTATAGACCAGCAGAGCTCGACCTCTACAATACACACCACAGTTCCTCTAGGTTAGGACATGTCACTACACAGGAGTTAAACTTTTAATTACATTAAAATGTTAATAATAATAATAATAATAATAATAATAATAATAATAATAATAATAATAATAATAATAATAATAATAATAATAAATAGGTATGCACCAGTATCATTGTTATCCAACTGAGTACGAGTACTTGACCATGTTTCATCGCATGTTTCATCGTCAATACTTAAAATGACAATGAAATGATTAAGCTACTTAGTATTAATCAATCAGGGATGTCACGAAACATTCCATTCACCCGTGTTTATATTTACTCGGTTTAAAAAACTAGGCACACGTGTGTTCGTGAACTTAGGCGACATTAGCTAGTTAACTTTAAATGAAGAGCATTAGCTAGCTATGTTAGTTAGTTGGATAGAGTAGAGTTGCAGTAAAGAGCAGGTTTGGTTTCACTGCTGTAGATCTGTAAGTAAAATACATTATTCTGTTTATTGTGTCAGAATCGCCAAAAGCGGCTGATCGTCAAGAAGAACATACAGGGTAAGGGCTGTTATTTTCACTTACCTAGTGTTGTCTGTAGGTATTTTTTATGGTGACTTAGGGGTTAGCACGTTTGCCTCCTCCACCCTGCCTCCACCCTGTGTGAGCAGAGTTTGCATGTTCTCCCCATGCTTTGGGGGTTTCCTCTGGGTATTCTGGTTCCCTCTCACAGTCCAAAGACATGCGGTGTAGGTTGATTGGCATTTCCAAATTGTCCGTAGTGTGTGAATGGGTTTGCGATTTTGCCCTGCGATGGATTGGCACCCTGTCCAGGGTGTCCCCTGCCTTGTGCCCCAAGATCCCTGGGATAGGCTCCAGGTATGTAGAATAAGCTGGAAATGGATGGATGGATGGATTTATGGATGGATGGATGGATGGATGGATGGATGGATGGATGTTTTATCAGGGTGTAGTTCCTCCTCTTAATATTTTCACAGAGTACAGTTTGATTTGCCATCATTAATCATTAATTACATCCAGATCTCGGCCATTTTAGGTCAACATGAGTACGATACGATATTTGATATTGGACTTTGGTATCAGTACGAGTAAACATGCACAATATTGGTCGGATACCCTGATATCAGCATATACGAATACGAATAAGAATAATACTCATGCCTTGGTATTCCAGATATCTACATTATTTACACACCTTGGTTCAGAACCACACACCAACTGTTCAGCTTCAGGGTTCTTGGCATGTCCTGCTCATACCATAAGATCTTGCTGCTTCAGTGCTCCTCACTCCTCAGTGGTGGAATGATCTTCCTGCTTCACTCCAAACAGCCCAATGCAGTCATTCCTTCCACAAACATCAAATACTTTCTTCTTCAGACAGTATCTAGGATAACATCTTGTTTTTCCTCCACTTACCTTGCATTAATTTACTTGTGTGTATTGTGTTATTATTTACAGTATGCACTTAGGTTTGATTGTGTTTTTGATACCACCTAGACCACTCTATCAAACTAGCATTTGATTCTTTTCTTTTTTTAGGTTAAGGATCCTTGCATATCTGCCAAGTGCTTGGAATTATTATTCTTTACTGGTTTGTATGTTGTTTTGGACTTCTTGGTGCATTTATCATTGAAAAAAGAAAACAAAAACTGTAGATAAATGTATAGGTTTTATTAATTTCATTGTATGACCAGAGCAAATAACTTACTGTTTGCACCTTAGAAAGAGCCACTGTTCAATCACATTTCAATCAAAAGATGCAAGTAAGACATGTCATAAGTAAGGAATTAAACAAGACCAGGAAGTGCTGTTACAGTAAAATAATCTGTTTACTGTATAGTTACATTTAATGTTTTGGAGCATCCGCGAAACAAGTTAGTTCACGTTCTCACTTACGTTATAGCAGCCTACGTCCACATTTGAAAACGTATCTTTTTCTCTACGTTTTGGACTTCTGTCCACACCGAGACAGCGTTTTTGCCCAGCAAAAACTGAGCTTTTTGAAAACTTTTCGAGTTGTAATGTGAGGAAACGGAGATATTCAAGTCGGAGATATTTTAGTCATGTGACTCATTCAACTCAAAACATACCAGATGGTGGACCATGTTGTACTTCAGTTGTTGTGCCTGATATCCAGTTTGATAGATGTGTTAAAGGTTAATGCCACTTTGTACAACCTTTAGATCCACTTTTAAATAAACGGCTGATGGAAATGATGCAGGCCAAAGCTTCTTACATTTTTACACATACACAGTATAGAGATGTCAGCATTTCAGTGTGGACGAAGAATTTTTGGAAAATGTTTGAAAACGCCAGTGTAGACGGAGAGCATTTTAAAACAAAAATGCAGTTTCCTATCCAGATTAATGTGGACATATATATAAAGGACAGATATAAAGAGTCGTTCCCTCACCGGCCTCTCCTGTTTCTCTAGTTTTGAATCTAATGAAAGAAAATAATACAGCTTTTCTGTTAGCTCTCCCTCTCGCTACGCTGCGAACGGAGTAGCCTACTTCCGCATTCCACGGAGCGCATTCCAGCGCCATTCAGAAAGACTCTCGTTTTGTTTACCTCGGCCATGTGCGCATTTGTTATTGTGTTGCGTAATGTCTTTGTCCCCGCCTCCTTATTTCTTATACGTTAGAATCCTTGTTCCGATGTCCGTAGCTCCGTATTCGTGGTTCCCAGACCACTTCCTCGTAGTTCTAATTCCGATTTTCCGTAGCTCCGTGTTTGTGGTTCCCAAACCACCTCCTTGCCTCGCGTATTTCTCTGTGTTGTGGATTATTACCTTTTTGGATTACTGCTCTTTTTGTTTACTGCCTATTTTGGATTACTGCCTTTTGTTAATAAACTCTTCTGTATTATCTGACGTCTCCCCAGTGCATGCATCCTGACTCCCTATTCTGTCCTACACCTGTTTACGTAACAGAATACTCCGCCAAAACATGGATGCAGCGGGGAAACTCCGGGATAACCGCGCCCCACCTTCGGTTCCCCCCTTGGACTCTATTTCTTTTCGGGCCTGCGTTCCGCCTCGTTCTGCCTCCTACCGCTTACGACGGCGTCTCGTAGCACCCCAGGTATTTTTTTTTTACAGGCTCAAGGATTTTTTGTAGGTTTAGAGGGTCCAAAACCCAGTGAGGAACTATCTGCGTGGTTCCTCCTCTCCCGTTTGGTCGGCTCAGCACGCTGGTGGGCGGAGACCCACTTCGCGGGCGGATACACTGAACTGGCGATAGTCCCAGGTTTTGTGGGGCTTCTATCACGGGAATACGGGAGCCCAGAAACTGAGTTTGACTTCAACTCCCTACTAAACTCGGTGCGCCTGCCCGGGGACCAGGACCAGTCTTTCCTCGAGCACTATGAGAGGGAGCAGGCTAACAGGGCAGCCTGCACCTCTCAACACCTGACCCAGGAGTGCGCCACCGAGCTTACACTGGAGACTCCTTCCTTAAATGGAATGTGCTCAAAGCTGGGAAGAAAGATGGGCTTAAAAATGTTAACTACAGATAAATGTAATCATTTTGGCAAGTCACTAAAAGGTTAGTAGCTCAGCTCTTGACGGGATCAGTTGCTTTCCCTGGTGGTGATGGGATCTAAACAGAACATCTTGAGAAAGCAGGTTACTGAGTCACAGAACAACCAACATGCTAACCCTGCATCTCCTGATACATTCAGTTCACATTTGGAAATACAAACAGTGTGTGTGTGTGTGTGTGTGTGTGTGTGTGTGTGTGTGCCTTGATAATTTTCAGGTTACAACAATCTGTTATAGATATATTAGCTAAATACAACTAACATCATGCCAGATCGTCCTATTTTTCTCCTCCAACTACAATTTAGTTAAAAGAGGTGTTAACTCTTCCATGTCTTATCCTCCATTTATGTCATTTTGATTTCAGCATCCAGAGCATCTTGTCCTTGGTTAGCCCTCTGCAGAGAGAGCACAGAGGGGGTGTGTGTGAGTGGTGGTCCTCACGCTGAAGGTTGCTAATCCCTTCAAACATGGCTCCATGGGCCAACCATGACAGAGGGTTTACAGCAAGACTGTAATTACACCAAGCCATGTCATTATGTAACTCACAGTGAACAGCAGCCGTGCCATAAATTACAGCCACCAACCTTTTAACATGCAGACAAGCTCAGAGGACTGGCTAGCCTTGTCATGATGTGTTTTTATATGCATTATAGTTGGATTAATATGTTTTTTTGAGGAAGAGGAACATCTGGTAACACTTGTCATAAATCCAGTTTTATTATCTTATCATTTCTATACTAACAACTTGCACAGGAACATGTGTGGGAGGCACTTCACATGAACAACATTTATGAAAGGAGTCTCCAGTGTCAGCGCTGTGTAACAGTCAGTAAGTTTTCCTCCACGGGAAAGTCTTCAAGTCTTCAGGAGAGTCTCTCAGTAACATGACAAGGGTGTCACCTGTGTCAGTGATAACAAAAGTGACAAAAGGAACTACCTTGTTTCGTGGATGTTCCACAACATTAAACGTAACTATAAATAGACAAAAAAAAAAAGATGTTTATTAAAGAATGTGTGTTATTCTTTAATAAATAAACAATTGTTAGCATTGGCAAACTGCTATGGTATAAGAGAAATAAAACACTTTGGGTTTTATAGGAGCATGATAAAGTTCTTGCTATTAATATTAAGTCCGCTTCACACTGTTGATTATTTTCCTATAACAGCATGCCCTCGCAAGTATTTAATTATTTGCTTAACACATTCCAATACCTGACATAATTCTGTAAAATTCCTCATAAACAGTTATAGTTTCATGATCTTCTGAATGTATAATGCCAAGTTACTATACATAAAACATTATATTATACATATATTCACATAGAAATATTCACTAATTTATTCATTCATCTTCAGTGAGTGTGTTATCCTGGTCAGGGTCGCTGTGGATCCGGACTCTATCCCAGAAACACCGGGTGTGATGCGGGAATACAACCTGGATGGGACACTAGTACATCACTGAATCAAATACAGTAAATACTGTAGACAGTAATTTTTTAAATGCTTTATAGCAAGAACTTTGGATTAGAATTTGCATTATATGTCCATTACAATTTACAATATATCTGTAATGTTTATATCTACAATGTCTATATCTATGAATATATGTACAATGTACATATACTGTATATCTACAATGTTTTTTATATATAGATATTATGTATCAGGTTATGTATCAGGTGTAACCCGGATATTATGTAAGGAACGTAACACATGACAGACTGTGCTGTATACGAAAATAATGCACGATGGGGTGTGTGTGTGTGTGTGTGTGTGTGTGTGTGTCAGTGATGTGGCAAGACGTGAAGCTGTCTTCTCTCAAAACTTATCCTGTCATTTTACTGAGAAACCTGAAAACGAGAGAAAAACTCCTCTGTCCTGAAGGCGTTTCTGAGCTGGGAAACATTGCTAGAAAGCACTGACACCTGAGACTCCATCCATAAATGTGGAGCATCCAATGTACAGGTCCCTGTATATGAGCAGTTACTATAGGAACAATAACACATCAGAACGACCGCATTAATATAAACATGTCATGCACGTTACGGCCGGAACTACTGTCCGAGTCGTGTTGTTACATGAAAATAATGCACATCTTTTTTCTGACCAATCAGATCCATGCATTCGACCGCACTGGTATAAGCAGTCATATATTCCTGCTTTGTAATGTTTGATCATTGATACAACCATTATACGGTACTGTATGTTATGCAATTACATGTAACGCATTATGAATACAGGATTTGTAGGAAGTGTTATCTAAGATGCCTTCAGTCCTCCATTTAACAGGATTAAGCTAAGCTTCCTGACAGATGAATTACACTCAAGCACAAAACATCGCTAAGGTTCTGAAATATTAGAAAGAAAAAAAAAAATCGACAAGCTTATAATTTAGTAAACTTGCTACTCTGGGGAAGGAAAATGTGTGTGTGTGTGTGTGTGTGTGTGTGTGTGTGTGTGTGTGTGTGTGTGTGTGTGTGTGTGTGTGTGTGTGTGTAGCAGTTGGATGACCATATGGATCTGTTGGTGGTGCCAGGAGAGCATGCCGTTTGGAAACCTGATCAGCATCTCCCTGGTGACAGCTGGGGTCTTTACACCATCAGAACATTTGTAGACTTCTAATTTGTCATAACCACCTCCTGTGGCAAAGAAATATGCTGTGGGATGAGGTAAGATTGCCTGGATAAAAATCCACAACAGAATGAGAGAGAGAGAGAGAGAGAGAGAGAGAAACAAGTGAAAAAAAGAAGATAATGTAATGCAAGAAAATGAAAATTAAAGATACAAGAGGAGGAAATGGAGTCATCACGCTTACTGTCAGTTACACACATATTACACAACCAAGTATAGACGAATCAATTCCGATACTCGTAATGGATATCGGTTCATTACCATGCTCGTTTACTCAGATACGAACCTCTGATACCAGATGATGCTACAAAGTGTACGTCACACAAAATGACACCAGACATGTTTCCTGCTTCAATTAAAGCTATTGGAATGGAATCCGTTCAATGAAATATAGCCACTTCTTTGTGGGACTGAGTATCTGACACTACTCACAACACGTAGAGAAAATCTTGACATTTTATTAGGATAAAGAAATCACAATGCTACAAATAAGGGATCTAGGCCATTCCAAGGTACTCTCCCTTCTCATACCCCATTGCCACCTCACTTCCTGTTTAAAATGGTTGCCCACAGGAAGTAGCAAAGGCAGGTGCAATACCTATCATCCACCCTGGGGGAACACAGAATACAGAAACATGTATTGAAACAGACACTGAAACAAAGCATATAATGAAAAGATTGATACATTGTCCAGTAATTTCATATATGTGATTTTATGGCTCCTACAAAAGCAAAGCAAACTGTGCACAAAGTATCCTGGGGAAAAAAAAAAAAAAACATCTTATAGTGTTTAAAACAGTATGTTTAATAGAGTGCACAAGGAGCAGTGAGAGAGAGAGAGAGAGAGAGAGAGAGAGAGAGAGAGAGAGAGATCACTTTAATGCAGTGAGCACTGAGAAACATGCACTCCTCATTGTCTACAATTAGCTTGCAATCCATTTTTAATGACCACGTTTGCCAATCCTGGTCTCAGGTTGCACACTCAGGTTGACCGTCCTCACACTCTCTATTAAAGGTAGGTTACTGTTTAAACATAAATATAAAATTAAAACATGAGGGCTCTATTGCGACCGGCTCACAACAGCAACCAACACAAACAGAACTAAATGACGCCCCTGACTGATTAATATTAAGAAAGTTGGAGTCGAGTACCAAAAAACATGCATTCATACTCAGTCTGGAAAGGAAATGGTATCAGAATCGTGATCCCTGCTACAACATATGGAAGTATGAAATGACTCTGTAGTCAATATATAATAAAAGTCAATACATATAAAAGTCTTTTGATCTTTCTTTGTTACTGGACATCAAAGAGACTTTCAGAATTCAGATGTACATCAAAGTGACCTTTTGATGAAGCAAACATCTGACAAAAAAAAAAAAATCCTTAACAATACATCAATTATTTATATGAAAAATGAGGACACTCAACCACAATGACATCAACTGTGAATGTCGGCATACGGTATACCAAACAAAAGGACAGACAACGTTTCTATGCAGAGAGGAACACACTCTCTCTCCATCTTGCTCTCTCTCTCTCTCTCTCTCTCTCTCTCTCTCTCTCTCTCTCTCTCTCTCTCATTGGCAGGCATCAGTGTGTACTCCCTTGACAACCAGCAGGCTGTTTAGGGATACCAGGTCTTTGAGTAAATATCAGTTTAATATTTCATGGATCTAAGTTTTCTCCTGGTATTTCTCTGGAACATGTTCCTGACTTCCCGGTTCCCTGAAGATCTTATACACTCATTGCACAAACAGGCGTCTTCCACTTGAAGGCTCTGCACATGTTTGGCTTTTTTTTGTTTATTGTTGGTTATGAATGTGTATCTGGTATCTGGTACCATGACACATGCCACTGCTAGGTACTGCATTGTGAGGAGCATTTCATAATTTAGCATTAACATTGGTGTTTGGGTTGAATTTGTTAGCACGAAATGCAACTTTTTTTTTTTTTTTTTTTAACACAAATTTCGTCAGTATTTCATAAATAAATTAATAAATAATAGGTAAGTAAGTTTTAATCAAAATATTTAGATTTTTTTTTTTCTAAAAACAAAATAATTAAGGCTCAAGAATTGTTAGTATGGTGCTAAATTATTATTCTTTTTTATTTGTAGACTTCATCAATAGTTCAATAAGTCAATCAATCAATCAATTAATCAACCAATCAATCAATCAATCAATCAATCAATCAATCACTCAATCAAGTACTCAAGTTCTGGTCAAAATATCTTTTTTTTTTCTTTCCAAAAGGAAATAAGGCTCAGGAATTCTTCGCATGGTGCTATTTATTTATTTATTTATTTATTTCCCTTAAAATACACAATTCTTGCAAACTTGCAAATGGATTTGCAAGTTATGTGGTAACACGGTACAATAACAGGTATTTCCAAAACCCATAAAGTCTCTGTATTCTCAGGAACTTAAAGAATTTAAAGGGTTAAAAAGTATTCGGATTTTGAAAATACCAGTGTTACTGTTCCTCATTAATCCCACATGACTTGCAAACCCGTTTGCATTAGCAGGGAAGATGAGACATTTTATGTGCACCGTAAGTATTATCATACGACATGAAAAGCACAACCTTTACTCATGAAATGGGCTACGCTCTGTATGCTATTTATTATATATTGATCTTATTCATATAGCGTAGTGGTAGATGTTAGCTTGGTCAAAATACGCTGGTGCAGAATGTGGCATACAGAGCATTCGAGTGAAAGGGATGCAAAGTATTGTGCCAGAACATTGACATTCAAAGTAAATAAGTTGCGTGTGAACGTTGTTTGCTGTGAGACTGAAATCTTGGCATTCTGTAGGAGGGTAAAGGTGTAGAGATGTCAAGTGCAAACAAAACAACCAAAAAACGTGAAAACAAGAACCATAAACATGAACTGTGGATACGAGGCAAGAGACATAAAGACTATAAGCAACAATATGGCACATAAACACACGACAACTACAACAAAAGCTTGACTGTGAGACACTGAAACACTGGAACTTAAATAATAGAGTTAAACAAGGCATAACAAGAGACAGGTGAGAGTGATTAGTGAGGCATGCGACTTGCTGGGGCTGATGGGTAATGTTGTTTGGAGCAACCCTGACACAATGCTATTTTATTAGCAGCAAAACATATAACAGTGAATCACTTATTTCTCTAAATAGATTGTTTTTCATGACTTTAAAAAGACCTTCACTTTAACAGTGATATATTGTCTAAATTTTTAACAGTGCGGATTTAGATTGTTTTGTCGCATTGATTTCTTTTTAAAGAGGGAGTCAAAGTGTTCAGCACACAGAGGAATAAGTACACCGTCTTCCTCAGTTCATTCTCCAGAGGGAAATGTAATGGCCTGAGTGTTTTTGCTGTTGTGTTGCAGTAATGCTCTGTAATGCTGATGGTCTCCTCACAGCAGGCGCTCTCTGTGCTCTCAGGTGGGCTCTCCCCAGGGATTTGCCTGAATTAAGTGGTGAACACACTCTCCACATGTTCACACATCCCTGGCTTTCTTCTGCCATTATTCCAGAGGCACGCTTTACTTTCTCTTGCTTTCCTTTCTTAATGTACATCAAGTTTTAAGTGGCCTGCATCCTGGTTCACGGTAACAATTGTACAAACTTGTAAAAATAAATAAATAAATAAATAAACTCTCAAAAAATATAAAAATAAGACCACAGATGTTACATGAAGTGAATGTAAAGAGACAGTGTGAGAGAAACACTATAACACTATAAATCCATTGAAAATACGGATATTAAATCGATGTAATATATTACATTATTATCGATATTTATACTACTATTATTACCCAAATTTAAATAGCAAAATGTTTCTATTTTCGGTGACACTTTCTATGACGGCCATATCTACTGTATAATGAGCTATAAATACATTCCTAGCAGGTTATAATGTATAATAAAGTGTGTAAATGCAGTGCACCTTATAGCAATGTCAATAACACTTTCTACAAAAGTCACATTTATAATGAACAATGAATATTTTCATATCATGTAATAATGCGTTAAGACATTACACTCATTCTTATAATTATTCAGGAAAATGCATTACTCATTACTCATCTTTAGTAGGCATTATGAATTGTCAACATGATGCATTATAAGTAGTGTTCATAACACATTGTAATACCAATACAAAAGAAACCCAGTTTCAATTGTTTTTTTAAATTAAATTTAAATGTAATTAAACAATATTAATATTAAAAAATACTAACAGTTTACAACTTTTGTCAAAAAGTGCTCTCTTTTTATCTATATATTGTGAGAAATAATACATTCAAAATGCCACTGATTAAAATATATACAGTGCCCTCCACTAATATTGGCAGTCTTGGTAAATATGAGCAAAGAAGGCTGTGAAAAATTGTCTTTATTGTTTAACCTTTTGAGATTTTGTTAAAAAAAAAATCTCAAAAATACTCTGCTTTCATGGATATCAAACAACTGCAAACAAAACACAGGTTTATCCAAAAAAAAAAAAAAATCTTTGTTAAATATAAGTGTGCAACAATTATTGGCACCATTTTAGTAAATACTTTGTGCTACCTCCCTTTGCCAAGATAACAGCTCTGAGTCTTCTCCTATAATGCCTGATGAGGTTGGAGAATACATGTCAAGGGATCTGAGACCATTCCTCCATACAGAATCTCTCCAGATCCTTCACATTTCAAGGTCCACGCTGGTGGACTCTCCTCTTCAGTTCACCCTGCAGGTTTTCTATGGGTTTCAAGTCAGGGGACTGGGATGGCCATGGCAGGACCTTGATTTTGTGGTCAGTAAACCATTTTTGTGTCGATTTTGATGCATGTTTTGGATCATTGTCCTGCTGGAAGATCCAACCACGGCCCATTTTAAGCTTTCTGGCAGAGGCAGTCAGGTTTTCATTTAATATCTGTTGATATTTGATAGAGTCCATGACGCCATGTATCCTAACAAAATGTCCAGGTCCTCTGGCAGAAAAACAGCCCCAAAACATTAACCGTGGGCATGAGGTACTTTTCCATATGGCTACCTCTCTGTGTGCCAAAACCACCTCTGGTGTTTATTACCAAAAAGCTCTGTTTTGGTTTCATCTGACCATAGAACCTGATCCCATTTGAAGTTCCAGTAGTGTCTGGCAAACTGAAGACACTTGAGTTTGTTTTTGGATGAGAGTAAAGGCTTTTTTCTTGGAACCCTTCCAAACAACTTGTGGTGATGTAGGTGACTTCGGATTGTAGTTTTGGAGAAAGAAAGAAAAGGAAGTGTTACAGGAGTAACAAATATATATATATATATATATATATATATATATATATATATATATATATATATATATATATATATATATATATATATAATTTGTTACTCTTGTAAGAGTTCCTTTTCTTTCTCTTCTCTCTTTCTGAAGCCAGACTCGTGCCTCTGCAGTTTGCAAATGCTATGAACACTGCTTATAATGCATCCAGACAATAATTAGTAAATGCATTATAAATATGTTTATTAACTCTAATGACCTTTCATAAGTCATTATAACAATGAGTATAATGCCTTGATGACATGTTATGTATTAATGCATCATAACATGAATGCATTATTATTATGCATTATGAATATATTCCCACATCATTATACATATAACTTTCATAGAAAGTGTTGCAATATTGTCTATTTTGCACTAAGAATTGTTAATGTACTATAATGCATTATAGACTATGTATGCATTGTTCATAGCACATCAGCATTGTCAAAGAGACTCAGCTTGCATACTGCATTATGATTAGTTATAAGCACTCTGAGGCCTGTTCTGGGGTAACATGTATTTGCTACAAGACAAAAACTTATATAATACTATGTATAAATTATTCATGTTATTTATAATAGTTAATTAGTAGCATTTGTGAGCTCAAAGAATAATTGAGATTATGAAACCTACAGAAATTATAATATAACATTTTTCATAATGGTATCAAACCCAAATTTCTCTGTAGATATTAATAGAGATAATATACAATCGACTTAGAGCAGTTATTAACAGACATAGAATAATATACACTGAATAATACACTATTCAAACTTAAAAACAAGTTTCTTTGCTAAAAGTGTTATAATTATGTTATAACAATGTTAACAATATATATTAAGAGTAATGCAGTTTTAACAATAATTATAACAATATAAATTATACAGCCTTATAAATGCATTATAACATGTTATGAACATGTTAATCGTTTATTAGACAGTACATGCGGCCTTCATAGAAAGCATTACCATGGTTTCTAATTATTTTAGCAATTCTGAGTCAGAAAAAATATGGAAGATTATCTAGTTTTAGTTATTAAGTGATCTCTTTACATTTCCATAACAGAAAATAAAATGCAAGCTAATCAACATCTTTGCAAAGCCAGCTACAAAGAATTATAGATTTGTGATGATGTTATTAATACACTTTATACACATGGTCTGTTTTCGTTAATGATTTTGTGGCTATAAAAGTTTGCAAATCTGCAAATGTATTTGAATTTTTTTCTACATTTGTTCAAGTGCAACAGCTCTACAGGGTAAGTCCTGTGGATTTTTTTTTTTCTTTTTCTAAATAGCTAATTATGTCAAACATGTCAGATGTAAAAGGAGTTTCAAACATAGCCTTAAAAGCAGAGTCAAATTAGTGTGTCAATCTTTTTATTAAGCCAAACTGGATTTTTTTCCTACAGTTACATCACTGTGAATTGACAGATATTCCACAGAAAAGTGTCATGCTGTGTGGAAAGTTACTCGGATATTAATCACGTGAGACAAAATTACTTGAGACATTTTATTCCATCGCGGTCAATTGATTATCCATCATGAATTGTACCAAAATATTGATAACCTTGTAAGGGGTTTGCCCTGATTTCTTTAATGTGACAGATAATTATTGTACACTTTTTATTACAATGACAAGCCCTGATTGAAAAATTCATCTGAGAAGTGAGAAATTAATCTAATTCTGGGTAGAAATAGATCTTTGTTAAGTTCAGCAGATGGTTTGAGCCAGGAAACAGCAACTATAGTAAAAAAAAATGTACTGTCGTGGTTTGTATCAGGAAAAAAAAAAAAAAACTACCTGATTCCTATTAGCAACCTGACACAAAATGCCAACATTGAGTAGTGAGTGATGGAAAGAGGAAAGGAGAAAAAAAGGCATTTCTTAGCAATAACAGGGGAAACCTGGCCACACTGTAACTTAGATTTGTGATCGTGAAAAAGAAAAAAAAAGAAAAAGAAAGGAGGGGGGTTGTGATGGATTTTAATCCATCCGTCGATAAAGGTCACTACTCCAAAGGGTTTTATTTCTCGGCCGCACATCAAAGCGTAAATCCGCTGATTGGCTGGCTCTGAATGGCGAGTCAACAAGGCCGCGTCTGTGGGCCGCCTCTATGGCTCAGTGTGTGTGGAGAGGGCCCATAATGCGCTGGTTTTCTAGCGGGGGCCCCCGGATCAATGGGCTGCCTGACCTTTGCAGTGTGTACGGCTGCCTCTACCCGTGATGTCATGCCATCTATCCGTCCCCCCTTCCCCCTTTTAAAAGAGAGAGAGAGAGAGAGAGAGAGAAATGGGGCACGGTCCCACACTGTCCTCCTACTGTGAGACAGAAAAGATGCCGAAAAGCATCATCTGCAAATGTAGCCACTCAAAAACGAAGGTAAATTGTGACTCTGCAGCATGAGAGAGAATTAAGAAATCCTAACATGCTGAATGCCTGTTAAGCGGATAACCTTTGTCTTAGTGATGCATTTGTAAGTATATTTGATTGCGTTAAGGTTTGAATTTAAATGAGTCCGGCACAAGTTGTTAATCAAATAAGCCTGAGAGTCTATAGGCATTCGGCGAGTTAATACATGGCGCAAAGCAAACTTGGAAGGATAAAGAGAGGGAGCTTCTCATTGTTCGCGCATGAAAAGGTTTCTTTGTAGCGAGGAGGGCCGATGGCAGCTGGTAAGGTCCTCTCGGCTCTCGGAAGACAGAGCACTTTCTCAGAGTCACAGAATGCATTCGAATGGAAATCTAAAGAGGTAGGCGTGAACCATTTGTTTAGCCATGTTTGTGTTTGCTGTCAGCATGCCTGTCTGTGTTGTGAGGCTGGCCCTTTCGCCACACAAAGTAACCGTGTGTTTGTGTCTCCCCCTCTTTTCACCTCCAGACATAATCGAGGGGGATCAGGCCAGTGAAAAGGGGAAGCTCTAAAAGAGACAGTTGCCCGAGCCATCTTTGTGGCCCTCTTTTGTGATGGCGACAGATGTTGTAATTGCCAGCTGATGGATGGCCTGTGGAACAGGTCATTAGAGGCCTCCGTGGCTCCGCCAAACTCCAGAGACTCGGGCTTGGACATGGAGAGAAAGGGTTAATGGGAGAGTGGGAAAAGCTGAGTGAAGCCCGGGCACGGATGGATGGGGAGGCAGGTCAGACGCAGTCCCCATTCACTGGAAGAAGGGCTATTAATAACGGAATTGGCCACGCGTTCAGAGGGACACTGTCTGGGACCCTTGTTGGGTGGAGAAAACATGTATAGGACTGAAGAGGATGAAGGCTACAGCCAAATTCCAATTTACACACACCCTCCCACTATTGTGTGGACGAATACTATAGTGCGTTAATACAGACAATTATTGGGTGACCATTATGATAAAGGAAAATGGGCCTTTTTAAGATGTTTGGGATTCTTTGGGAAAGGAGTCATAATATGCAGTCAAATCTGAGATTATGATGACAAATTAATTGCTAAAAATGTGTGAAAGATGTCTGGAACTTAAAACTTCTAGATAGCTCGGGATGTTTACAGTGACCAGACTGAAGAGCTTTAATAGCTATTGACTTACCACTAATCAAAACACAAACGCAAACATCTGCTCCAACTTCTGCAACTATTCACGCTCTTTTAGGCTTTGCACTCAACTTCTGAAAGTAAGACAGCAAGCAAGAGAGAGAAAGAAAGTGAGAGACGCCTTTTCTTCAGTGGTTCTTTCAAGGTCATTGCGGTTTGTGTCACAGCTACACAGAGTGTCACTCCAGCGCAAAGTGAATTGTCAGTTTGTTTGTACAAGCTGTGGGCTCGCGTAAGACATCTCTCTCCCCCTGAACGCTCCCCAGAGGTCAATTAGGACAGATGAGCTCCTCTCAGCACAAAGGGGACGGGTGGCCCTACAGCGGTCCTTGGAGCCACATAATTAACAGTTATAAAGTACTTTGGTTCGTTAATTGAATTAGTTAATCCCTTTGTCGGTGATCTTCAGCTGAAGGGGCTATTGTTGGAACGCTCTCGGACTGTTGATGCGCCGAGGCTCCTCTTTGGCAGATGGTAATGGACGCTTCCGGTATGGTATTCAAATAGCGAGTGAAAGAGAGCGAACTGAGGGATTTTCTATCAAAGCCGGTATTCTGTGTAGGATCTCCAGTCCTTTATTCCTCCTTTTGCGGTATGTCCTCAAGCTTAAGAAAGCCTCACCATCACACAAACGGTGATAAGAACACAAAGCGCTATGTAATGATAGTCAAGGTCATAACAGTATCCTGATCACTTTTATCCACTTGGTGGAGGGAAGTTTCCTCCTTCCTTCCCCAACTATTCAAATTATTCTCATTCTCCCAATTCTTATTTTACAGCTTCACTTGTAGAAGGGGTGCATGAAATCCAGTGTGTTATATACAGTGGCCTGCTGAACCCAGGCTATGTTTCACAAAATATGAATGCTTGTAATTGGGCCTTGACAAAGGCCCAATCCCCTTGCAGAGATTTTAGATCCCCCTTTCAGCAGCAATAAATGCATTTAGCTCTCACCCGAGGAGGCCCGAGTCTGGCTTTAAAAAGCTTTAAAAAAAAAAAAAAAAAGAAAAGAAAAAGAAAAACTCAGCGCCAAAATATGCACATACTGTGATCAGCCATGCTGGGAGTCTATCGACGATGGTCAAACATCTGATGCACAATATTTTGCGGTCGTTATTCTGGAAGAGATGTTATTGGTGCTGTTTTAATTATCCTATACCACATGTGTCCTGTTATCATTCTGCTTCATGCCAGAGCTTCAGAGCTCATCTGCTTAGATGTTACCATTGAGGCAAATACCAAAGATAAAGTAAACAGGCCATTTTTTCCCCACTTTCCTTTGACCAGCTGGTTGATGGTTTATTTCGAACATTCATGAAGAGAGGGGGGGAAATACACCTTATTTTTGATTGGATGGTAATTTTTTTTTATCCTCTCTCTCTTTCTCTTTTCACCAGAGTGGGTTAATTAGCAAGGGTAAATTGCACATGCACACAAGCATACACCTGTTACTGTGCTCATGTTAATGCATGCTACAGACACATGGATATGCTAAAAGGCCCCAAATTAGGCATCACACAATTAAACCCACCTGTCTTAGCATTCAAATTGTGAGATGCAGCTCAAAGAGAGAGCTTTTACTACTTCCACTACTTTTAGCAAGGTAGTGTAGACTTACAAGGTGTGTAGCTACCAGCAAGTACATTTCAACACTTTAGATGTGTTTATGGGCCATGTGCAAGGAGTACTTACTCATTTCAGCTTAACTAGTTACTACAGATCAGGAGTTCTTAAACTTTTTGCAGCCAGGGACTTCATACAATAAGAATAAATAAATCCATGGACCCCTTTAATACATATTACATCCAACTCGACAATACAGCTATTCCTGAAATTTCCACCAGAAGTATTGTTCAATTCAATTTGACATTGTTTACTTAAATTTTTAAGGTTTGTATGAAACCCATTCAATATAGATAAGCATATAGATAAGCAGTCAGATAAACTTTATAATTCCAATAATAAATATAATAACTTGTGATTTCAATCGGTCTAACTGGAATTAAAAACTTGCCGACCAAAGGCTATGCTTCACGACCTCTGAGAGAACTTTGAGAACAATGGCTCTAGACGATACAAACACAGGACGCACCATAACATAACATGTAGTTTAAATAAACAACACCAAGAGAAATCAAATATCAATACACTACAAAATAGCAATCTGTCTACAACTGTTCTTCATTGTGCATGGTTTCCTCAGCACAAATGAAAAGTTTTACACAATGCTTTGTGGTCTTGATTTTGTGGTCTCCCCTTCCCAAAGCAGCATAGTCTGGGGAGTTTTTGAAGCAGCGCATGAAACCAGGGCCTTTCCTTTTCTCCCCACTGTGCATCCAGCAGCCAAAATGTCCCAAAAATGTAATTACACACAAATCAGACTGGCACGATCAGGGTGTGCTGAGATGATTGAAAGTCGGTGTTGGGCTGAGGTGGCAGAAGGCCCCAGGCCTGAGTTGAAGCCCATCACAGGGACGCAGGGACTGCAGAGAAACAGGAGAAGAGACGGAGGAGAGTGAAAGCTGCTGTAGGGATTAACAGGCTGCAGGTTGGAGGCCCTGTGGCCTTGTGGTTGGAGGGTTTAAATTAGCCTGGAGATGACAATTCCCCATTAGGAGGGATTAGGAGCCTGCTGGAGGCTGCTGTGGTCCTGACATTAGCGCCGGCGGTGAGACTGGCAGGGGAGTCCGTCACGTTTAAGAGACGGACGTTTAAGAGACCTCAGCCATGCGTGTGACCACCAGTACATTCTTCAGCTCTGTTTTGGTGACACTTTCTAGATTTTAATATGCTACTATGAGACACTATGTACTACTGATCCTGCTGCTACACTTTTTCTATATCATTTTTTCAAACCTATTTCAAGCCTACAGTTTTTACAGACAATAGTTTGCACTGTCGTGTATTAGCACTTTATGTAGTCCTCTGTACAGTGATGCTACATAGTTATGTGTTACTCCATGACCCTGAAGAAATGATATTTCCTTCCAATGTACACCAGGAACAACATCACCTACTTGACTTGACTTTTTTGAAATACCCAAGCAAGTGGAACTCATTGCATGTGTTGAAGAAGAACTGATGAAGATCCTTAGATGAGTGCTTAAATGTTTTTAAGACGATCGCACTGCTCCAGCTGTCTTACTGTTTTAGACAT
>CM042564.1:5356241-5363741 GCA_023630585.1 Cranoglanis bouderius | reverse complement strand
ACTCAGTTTGAATGTGTGTATAATATAGGGATTTTTATATATATTATCTGTTTCTGAATGGATAGGTAATGTGTAGTTAAGGAGATTTGGAGAGAGAGAGAGAGAGAGAGAGAGAGAGAGACAGAGAGAGAGAGTATTGTTTTTCAGTCAGATGTGAAATACTCTGAGATAGTCAGGGACTAAATTCTGAGAAAAAAAAACAAATGAAATCTATGAATAGTTAATATATTCAAATACTCAAACACTATTAAGCAAAAAAAAAGTTTTTTTTTTTTTTTTTTTTTTAATTTCAGACACCTCTCACTGATTATATGTTTTGATTTGTTTAATTTGAATTCATTCATATATATAGCATTAAGTTACTATGATGAACACTTCCACCTAGGCTGTCTATTACTGTATACTGAGCTAAATGATGATATTAAAGAGCAGAAACACTACATTTGAAAATATATTCACAAAAATGTATTAGCCAAGTGCAGTGTGAAGTAGAGAAACAATAAACATGCACATATTTTGGAAACTGTATTCAAATTCAGACTGAATGTGGGACAGAGAGACCTTCCATTTGTATAGGGAGACAACTTAATGTGATGTTGAGTCTGAAATATGTATGGAATTAAAAGACATTGTAACAAACATGTGGATATGTGTGCGCTTGCGTGTGGGGAGAGAGAGGGAGAGAGAGAGAGAGAGAGAGAGAGAGAGAGAGAGAGAGAGAGAGAGAGGGGTGAGAGTGAGGACAGAGGAGCCGTGCCCGCCTGGGGAGAGTGGCATGTGGCCGAGGCCACACTGACCGCTGAGGGTCAGAGTTATGAAGTGGGGGCGACAATCTACAACACACACACACACACACACACACACACACACACACACACACACACACACACACACACACACACACACCAACTGCAACTTCTTGCTGTCAAAAGCTCATAACTCTTACCTCCTCTTACCTCCTACAGTTCCTACAACACCACTCCAGAAGGTTCTGCTGTATGTACTGAACCCTCGACGTGCTCCACTTGTTTAGTCACTTAAATGTTGATAGGAAAGTCTTGCTGTGTAACTATAAGATCTTATCTCTCTAGATACCTCACAATCCCTGAATAATTCCACCATTTAGGACCTCATATTTTACTAGCATGTGCACTGTGTAATGTTAATTATGATAGATTAAAAAAATAATAATAATTTAAAAAAAAATTCTCGAGTTCTATAAATTTCAAAATCCTGCATCCCTTTTTCTCACATAAAACACAGCGTTGTAGTCGTCACCCCTCCTCCCACCGTCTCTATGGTTCTCCCAAGTATCTCCTCCATATCTCAAACACCAAATATCAATTAAGCTTCAACACTGGCTGAGGAGCTGATGGTAAAGTTGACAGCGAGGCCACGTAGCCCCCCTTCAGTAATGGCTACCCGGTGAGTGCTGGGAGCTCCCCTCCCTTCCTCGGAGGAATTCCCAGCTCTCCCTGCAGGTAGCCCGCCCCAGTCGAGCCAGAGAACATGTGTTTTCCTCCCCCAACCGGGTCAGTGCCGGGTTGATCCTTCAGAGGCCGTGATGTATATCTGATATTTACATTTTTGAGTTATTGTGTTTGTCGTCTGTTCTACTTTTTACTCATTTCTCAATTATTCATATCGGGTAGCTTCTATAGGGTCTAGATATCTGGAACACCAATGGCGTGGTTTTTGATATCATGATATCTGCTGACAGCTTTCATTTTCAGTGTGTATACTATGACATTAAAGAAGTTAATGAATCAGATAGTTCAAGAAAAAATGGTAAACAACGACTCACCTCGTGCATTTTTTATTTTTTAACACTTTTTTTTTTTAAACAATTTTTTTTTAACATTGAGGAACATCCAATTAATGCTTTTATCTTAACATTCGAGTAAACCTAAATGTGAGTTTTAATCACTAAATAAGAGATCATTGAAGAGACAACTTAACTTCCAAAAGCCTTTGCTATTTATTTAACCTCCTGAAGTCTAAAGCATCATTTTTAAAGCATTCATTTCATCCCATAACTACTGTGAATTAGTCTGTAATTCGGGATGTACAGTGAAATTCATCAGAAACGTATGGAGAGAATTGAGGAATGTGGATCTGGACCATCAAATGGCTCCTGAGGGTTAACAGATATGCTTTTTAAAAAAAAAGGTGTAGAGTATTTCTGACATGCCATTTCTCACCCATTATAAGCATAGAAAGAAAAAATGGTAATTCTTTACATTAATATTCTCTTAACTAACGTTATTTATTGCATTAATTAACATTAAGAAACCATGAAACTCAGCATTAATGCATTACTACACTATAAGTAATGTTAGCAGAGTGACAAAGTAAGTTAGCATGTATATTAACTGATGTTTATGTAAATGTTATATAAGTAAAAATTCATAAATAAGCAACCATTTAATTACAGCATGTTCCTAAATGTTGATAATGTACTGAACTTTGATCTCTAGGTGCAAATATTGAAACTTGCTTCATCCTGAGTTCTTAATTTTGCAAGTTATCATCTGGAAACATGTTCATGAAGGTGTTGATCATTGTCAGTATAAACGTACAATGAAATGTTAAATGAAAGTTTTGAAATTTGGAAATTTTCCTCACTCATATCCATGTGTATATATATGTATCTACAAAGTCTGTGTTTGTGTCTGTGTGTCTGAGCCTCTCTGGATCTCCACACTTGATGGATTAAACTCTGAGCAGTTGAACAGACTGCTTCCCTGCCAGACGCCTGCTTTCTATTGCCTTTGCAACTCAATCAGCGACAGACGCCATCTTGGTCTCAGGACGTGTATGTTATGTATTTTACTCTCGTTCCTTCCTACTCCGCGTGTTTGAACTTTGACCACAGAGTTATGAATATTGGCTTTGAAGCGAGAGGAGAATGTGAGGGGCTAGCATAAGACACATGATATTCCTGTTTGAGAGCAGCTTCATGTTTTTAATCAGAATGAGGGAAATTGCTTTCCACATGACCCTGTTAAAGTTTGTTTTTTCCATCAGACAGAAAATAACAATATTAAAGACATGACAAGGCTAAAAAATAACAGTGGAAGTTATTTTAACTCCTGTAATCTTGTACATGAACCTAGTTGTGTTTTAGTGGGGGGTAGGGGGGCACTTCCTGTGAAGTGAAGGGTTTCTAATGGCAGACCCTGTTGTTGGATATCAGGATTAGCAACTAATCAAACAAACAAACAAACAAACACCCAACCAATCAACCAAACAACAATACAACCAACCAACCAACCAAACAAACAAACAAACAGGACACTACTACTACTACTACTACTACTACTACTACTATTATCATTAATAATAATAATAATAATAATAATAATAATAATAATAATAATAATAATAATAATTCAACAAACAAATAAATACAAACATACTGTAAGTATACATATACAAGTGTAGTTCCCTCTTTTGTAGCATACAAACTGAGAATCTGTGACAGATCTGAACCTGTGTCATAAACCACAGTGTGTACAGAAAGACAGACAGCTAAAGTGACAGACAGACAGTCAGACAGACAGAAACAAGGGCATTACATGGTATAAGGTGCTAATGCCTCCTCCTCATTGTTCCATCCAACAATAGCTTCTTACAACATATCTGTATCTGAAGACCTAGGATGTGTTAAATTCTCCTTTCTTTCTCTCGTACACACACACACACACACACACACACACACACACACACACACACACACACACACACACGGTGAAAGCCTCTTGCATGACAGTGCCTCTTTAGTGTTTGGAAGGCGCAGCAGCACGCTGAGTATGGCTCTCAGTGGGGGGCGCCACCGGGGGATCGTTCTCTCGGCCCATCTCGCTGCTCGGAGCTGAAAGGCCGAGACGGGAGATTAAGGAGGAAAAGCCGTGTCTCCCCCCTGAAAAAAGAAAGTGAGACACCCTGTCCAATTTGAACTCATTACCACCAAAAGAATAAATAGAGAATGATGGTGTGCGAGGACAAACTAATGGATCTGAGTATACCCCAAAATGACAAGTATACAGAAGATGCCCCAGATCAGGAGGCATTTGGGCATATTCTGGGGGCCTCATGTGAAATATGAGATAATGGAGGGACGAAGGGAGGAGCGAAGAGGACAGAGAAAGGCAAAGCAGCATCGAGGGCTACTTGAGCTCTCGAACCCCTCACTGGGAAAAGTGTATTTATCAACTTAATAGCAGGTGTCTGATTGGACAGGAGCACTCATGAGAGTTTGATTACGGAAACGAGTCATCCAGTGTGTCTCCTACAGCACCCTCATCTTCATCTTGCTCCTCTTCCATGCTCATCTGCTGACCAGGTGGAGAGTCCAAGATAAGGCCTGACTCAGTGGAGTGACTAGCACATCACAGTCCAGCAGAGTGCACGTAATAAAGATGAAGTAAGAACGAATGCAGGTGACTCCATCCTCACTGCTGTGTAAAAGAGATCCAATTAAAGTGGAAGGCGATAGCTCTGGTAGCCTTCTGCAACCTATGGGGTGGCGTGAGAGTGGGGGAATGAGAGAGAGAGAGAGAGAGAGAGAGAGAGAGAGAGAAAGAAAGAAAGAAAGAAAGAAAGAAAGAGGCCTTTGCTGGGTCCATCACAGCAGTGCTCTGTGGATTGCTGGTTCCAGAGGAAGAGTGACATTACGCTGAACCGAGTTTCTTCAGACCTGCACATGACCTTTTGTCTTCTCCCTTACACTCACTCAGGGATACTGTTGTTGCCCCAGTAGCAGGTCAGCCTCAAGGAACAAAAAAAATAAATCCCCAAACCTCTGTTTGTAAGGTTTGAGGTTTTTGAAAAAAAAAAAAAAAAAATGTTGTTCTGACCTTCAAGTAGAGGCTGCATGTAAAAGGCCTTCATTAACCACGAGTGCTTACGGATTGCAGCTCCGGCCGGCGAGGTCTGGGTTCGCCTCAGCTGGGGTGCACACACACGGACTAATTTAGCCAATTAGACAAGGGCATGATTAAAGGTGGCCAGATTGAGGGAGAGCCGTGCTTGGCCTTTGGCCAGGACACCGGGGTTAGCACCCCTGCTCCCGAGCTCAAAATGCTGCGAGGTTCTCTAATGACCATCAGGCTCAGGAGCACTAATCAGCCCTGAGAGAGAGAGAGAGAGAGAGGGAGAGGAAAGAAGAGAAAGAAAGAAAGAGAGTAAGAAAGAAAGAGAGAGAGAAAGAACCTTTTGTTTAGAGTCATTTAGTCATGAAGCCCTCATGTTCTGTATTAATCATATTAATCAGTTTATACTTGTGCATGGTATATCTAACATTTATTACCAGCAGAAATAAGAATAAAATAATACAATAAAAAGCTTACAAAGTGTTATATCTGTCAAAAACTTTAAGGCTCAATATCTTAAAAACACAGAATTGTCCCTGAACCTCTCAAGTCCAAGAGAAATCATCCCTGTATCAGAATTATTAGAATTTATTCTTCTTCAATAATTGTTATATCCTCATCAGGGTCATTGTGGATCTGGAGCATGAAGCGTGAAGCAGGAATACACCCAGAATGGGAAGCCAGTCCATCACAGGGATCCATCCATACACATTCATACCTAGGGATAATTTAGTGTAGTCAATCCACATACTGGCATTTTGGGAAGTAGGAGGAAACCATAGAACCCAGAGGAAACCCAGATGGACATGGCGAGACCTTAGCTCAGAACTGAACTGGGGATTGGCCCAATTATAAACATTACAAAGAATATTTATATTTTCAGCATATACACCCCTACAAGTCCATCCATATTTGGGGAATGTACATAAGATGGAGGTAATTACTGTAGATTATAATTACATTTTATGTTGTTTATGTTTTATGACATTTTAAACACATTTTATTCCATATTATTGCTATCTCAGGTGAATGAGCTGAACAAAATCTCTGTAATATCACTAACACTGTGTATTTAAAAGGTATTAAAATGATTAAACAGAAAGTGCCAATATTCAATCACCTTAAGCAGTGAATTTTTACTTACATATTACAGTATAATGGGTAAATTTGCTGGACCTTGTTTTTTCAAAGTGGATCAATCCTCAAGGCGATTCGTGATTGACTCTTTGTCTACTGAGATGCAAAATCATTTTAATAACTGCAGATACACAGTATTACAGCAATAATATAAACACACCAATATTTGGTTCAAATTTGTTTTTGTTTTTTTTGGGTTTTTTTATCCTATTTACTGGATTACATTTGGATTGTCAAAATGTATTTATTCTGGAAATCTTTGAAGAAATGTGAACTGTGACAAGTTTTACATCTCATGAAAACATGAGACACCATTAGGTCATTTTTTTTTCTTTTTTAGAAAATGAACTCCTGTTGTGTTTAGTCCTGTAATTGATGTCACACAGGTATTGATATGGAGGCATGGAGATATTGAAAGATATTGAGATATTAAGCCTGAGGCCCATCAGTGGAATGAAAAGCAGTCCCCCCCCTCCTCCTCCTCCTCCCCTGTAGGTGTCCTCTAGCTGAGCTGGTGCTTGGCAGTGGAGTGAACATGTGAGTGTCCGAAAGCAACGGTGCTCCGTGAGGCGGAGCTCAATAGATTTCCTCTCCATGTCTGAGTCTCATTCTATCCAGAATTGATTGTTCCCGGCTTCCTTGGTGGAGGACACAATTACCTTTTCTCCCGCTCTGGAGTGTCAGTCAACGCTCATGAATAATGAAAGCCTGACATTCTGTTACTGTTACCTGCCGCTTGTAACCAGTCAAACCGTAAAAAGGTGTTTATCTGCGCTCCTTGCCGTTTCAAATGTTAGATATTAAGAATTAATGTGCATGATTAAGATACTTTTAAACCTGGCAAATGGTATATTTAAATATTAAGTCACATGTAATTAAGGAGACAGAAATTTTCATTCCTGTAGCTAGGGGCAATTATAACAATTTCCATCAAGGGATTTCCCAGCTTGACTTTTTTTTTTTTTGTTTTTTTGTTCCAAGCTATGATGATTAACATTACGGTTAATTGAAGTTATTTTCTTAGGCTCGGGGTACTTCTCTCTGCCTTAGTCCTAGAGGGCAGTCCTAACACTCCAAAGCCTCTGTGCTGAATTTCAATGAAAGATTTTAGGCATGTCCCCCTCCACACCCTCACACAGTGAGTTTTCTTCAGACTCATTTTATTGTCTGTTGGAGTGTTTCCACCCGTTGGTTTGAGAGGTCAGGCTTCCGTCTTGGAGCGATTGGCTGATGGCTGTGACCCAGCGGGTGGACAGTGAACCACAAGCCACCGTCCCTTTTCCTGAAGCTAAAACGGAGCTAAAACCACTTCAGCGTCTCTGCAGAAAATGTAAATTTATCCGTGCTCATTTCCTCCTCATGATGACCGCTCGCCACTCAGCCTGTAGTCTCAATTAGGGGGTGGAATGATATAAAAAAATTTATGGTATAATAATTGCAGAACATGTCACGATTTTCAGGCCATCGTTGTATTTTTGAAAAGGACAAC